>PVHP010014280.1:0-39426 GCA_004024765.1 Zapus hudsonius | reverse complement strand
CAGACAGAAAAAGACATCAAAGAGACTGTCCCATTTTCTATAGCCTCAAAGAAAATCAAATACCTTGGAATATCACTAAACAAGGCAGTAAAGGACTTATATAAGGAAAATATTGAAACACTCAAGAAGGAAATAGAGGAGGACGTGAGAAGATGGAAAGATATTGCATGCTCATGGATAGGGAGAATCAATATAGTAAAAATCAATATAGTAAAATATAGTAAAAAAAGCGATTTACAGATTCAACACTATGCTGAAAAAAATCCAACCCTCGTTCTGCACATACATAGAAAAAATAATCTCTAAATTTCTAGTTCTAATTTCTGCAAGACTGTAGGTGACCTTCTTTGTGGCTTTCCAACATCTCAACCTTCAAACATAATTTGCTCAAATTCTGTAATAATTATTGGGGTAGCTTGAATGTATGACCCCATAGACTCAGACATTTTTTACTAAGATTGATCTTGCAGCTTGAGTCTTCAGGGAGTGCCCGTCTGGGGAAGAGGTACATCACTGGGATCAGATGTTGAGTCCAGCACTAAGGTGTGTTCAGAGCAGTTGGAACTCTGGCATGGCGCTTGCTTCTGCTGTTTCTCTTTGCTGAGGATGATGCAGTGTGCCAGCCTATTCTCCAATTGATGGCATTCCACTGGATATTGTAAGCCTGAAGTAAATCCTTTCCTGACATAAGCTTCTTCTGCTCAAGTGTTTGTACAGCAACACGAGGTAATTGTGACGATTAACTTGTATAAAAGCCTGGTAGAAAGCTATTAGCTTTCTATAACACTTGGATTAAGAATCTATAATCTAAATATCATTTTTTTCTATTTTAACAATGACACAAGTTTATTATTACCCCATTAATTATTCAGCTTTATAAATAATCAATACAGGTTCTCACTTAGCCAAGTGACATATGACTTATGTAAAAAAAGATGACTTTGAAATTCTGATCCCCAGGCCTCCAGCTTTCATAAGGTGAGACATAACTGAAATTACTACTGTGTGCAAATATGCCTGGGTATGCAGTGATGGGGATTAAACTCAGAGCTTCATGGGTGGTAGACAAGAACTCTATTAACATCCCCAGACACCATAATTTATTTATTTAATTATTTACATACATTTTGCATGTGCATGTATGTGTGTGTAGTGTATATGTCCATGTCCTTTTTTATGGGGGTGTACATATTTGTGAAGGTGCAGATACATGTGTGTGAGTGTTCATGTAGAGTCTAGAGGTCAACTTAGGTTGTGACCTGTTTCAATATCTACCTTATTTATTGAAACAAGGTATCACCCACTGAATGCAGAACTCATCCAATGTGACTAGTCCAGCTACCAGTAAACCTGGTAGGGATTATCTTTCTCTGGCTCCACAGAACTGGAACTACAGACATGGACCACAATGCCCATCACTCACAAAGGTCTGGGGAATTTTAGTTCAGGTCCTCACTCTTGCACAGCACTCCCAAGCCCCATAATTATTATAATCATTAGTTTCTTTGGACGTAGGGTCTCATTCTGGCCAGGCTGACTGGAAATTCACTATGTAGTCTCAAGCTGGCCTCAAACTCATGGAGATCTTTCTACCTCTACTTTCCAAGTGCTCAAATTAAAGGTATGTGACAGCAAACCTGGTCCCAAAATTACTTTTCAAAGACCTCATGACACATGTAGTTATTTTCTCATTGCTGGCACCAAGCACTCAAACAAAATGAGCTGGTAGGAGGAAAGTTATTTTGTTTTACATTCTTGAGGGAAAGATACATGATGGCAGGGAAGGTACTGCTTGAGTACAGGATGAACATCATATCTTGAACAACAGCAGAGGGATGAGCCTACCAAAAGTGGCAAGCTAATGCTAATAATCCATCAAGGTCCACCTCCAGAAACACACCTCTTCCAACAAGGCTTCATCTCCCAAACTACCATCAGGTGGAGATCAAGTATTCAGAGTTTATGGCAGACACCTAACTCAAAGCACCACGTCACACTTATATAAGTTTATAACAGGTATCATAATGATGATCGGGCCATAGAAAATGTTATCCCTTGTGTGGAGAATTAACTGCTTCAATCTCATTGCTCATTATGGGTCTGTTGACATTATTTTATATCTTCTGGTTTTAATTTTGGTAGGTCACATGTACTTTGAAACGTGACCACTTCTTCAAGATTTTCCAACTTTTGGGGGTCCTTGTAATAACTCCTTTTTTGTCTCTCATTTTATTTATTGGTTCTTTTCTCCTTTTCTTTCTTTTTTTTGTATAGTTTGTCTAGGATTTGTTAATCTTCTTTATCTTTTCAGAGATCAGTATCTTTGTTTTGTTGATTTTATGTATCATAATTTTGGCCCTATTGCATTAACTTCTGACTTAATTTTGGTAATTTCTTGCCATGTACTGGGTTCAGGGTGGTGTATGGTTTTTCTAGCATCTCACAGGTTGCATCTCAGGTTGCATCATTATATGGCTTGAGATCTTTGAATTTTTAATGCACTAATCACTGTACACTTTCCTCTTAGAACTGCCTTGAGTATGTCTGAGAAGAACTATAAAGTCATTGCCATTTTTATTTATTTCTTTATTTTTTAAAAAAAATCCTTCCTAATTTCTTTATTGATTAGCCATTCTTAAAATAGTGTACTGTTCAGTCACCTAATATTCATGTTGTCAGTGAGGTTTCTCTTAGTGCTGATTTCTAGTTTTATACCTTCTATTCAGATAGGATACAAGGAATTTTCTTGAATTTTTGTCCCTTAAGTGTTCCTTTGTGATCAAGGATATAGTCAGTTTTGGAGAATATTTCATGTGCTGCCAAGAAGAATGTGTTTTCCCAATGTCTCAGATGAATATTGTATATATGTTAAATCCAGCTTGTCTATGGAAGAATTTAGTCCTTCAGTATCTTTACTGATTTTTAGTTTGGAGGGCCTATCTAAATATGTGAGTGGGTTATTGTCGTCTTCCACAGTTACTGTGGCAGGATACATGTAACCTTTTCTGAGTTAGTATTTTTTTTCAATTGGGATCCCCATTATTTGGTACACAAATGTTTACAACAGTGTGTCTTCTTGACAAAATGTTCCTTTCATTAACATGTAGCAAAACTCTTTTTTCTGTGAGCTTTGGTATCAGATTAAATCATCACCATGCCTGTTTATTTGTAGTTTCTAACTGATTTGCAGTTTTATTTCATGCTCACTTTGTGGATGTCTTTGATAACTGAGTATCTTGAAAACAGCTGATGATTGCACCTTGTTTGCATGTTTGTTTGTTTGTTCTTAATCCTATTCATCATCCTGTGTCTTTTTATTGGTGAGTTGAGGTCATTCATGTCTTTCCTTTGATTTTGCTCATGATTTTCTCATTGTTATGTTATTATTATTTCTTTTATAGCTCACCTGAGATAGTTGGGGTTTTCTGCTTTGCTATATTTAAAGTCTCCAAACAAACAACAACAACAACAACAAAAGAACAAAAATCCCAGGACCTGGTGGATTCAATATTGAATTATAACAAACTTTTAAGGAAGATCTAGCAGCAATACCTCTAAAAATCTTTTATTCCACAAAAATAACACTATCATATTAATTATATGAAGTCTATATCATTCATATACCAAAACTAGTTCTATGATACTGAGCATATTGTTGTGTTAATATATAATTTTAAGCCAATAAAAATGTTTAATACAAAAAAAGGAGGCTATGGTGAGGGGGAGTGACTAGGGATGTAGAAAAGGAAACAAACCAAAATTTACATGAAATGAATTATGATGAAACCTAAGTCTTTCTATGCTAATTAAATGAATACATTTTTAAAAAGAAAAAAAAAGCAATTCCTAGCCTGAAAATGGAAAAAAAAAGACAAACAAACAAAAAGCTTGGAATCCCATTTCTCCATTGGAATTATTAGTGATTTGAATTTTGTGCCCTATTTATTTTTTGTAATTATATATTTTATTTATCTTGATAAATTCAATAAATATTATTTGAATGAGAACATCCAGTTTATGTGATCTTATGGCTAACGTATATTCACTTCAGAAAAAAAAAATCTATTGATTCCTTCTTGGATGGCATAGGGGTTCATTGGTACCCCACATTCTAGAGGCACATTTTTCCTGCTTAAGACTTGGGTCAGGAGAACCAGGCTGAGTACTAGGATATCCAGGATCCCTTGCCACAAGGACTAATACAGAGAGCCCACGGAGGAGGACATACAACTGATCAGGGATGGGGAGGGAGGGAATAGGGGAATTGTGGATAACAACGCATTGTTTGCCCACTAAACAATGTAACTCATTATGGACAATAAATATATATTAAAAAAAGAAGCTTTCTATAATTCAAGACCAGTTCTACATGGACTACACATTTAAAGCATTGAACTAAGCCCTGCTGTGCTGGTCTCAAACTTCTCAAAATCTCCAGAAATTCCAGTCAGGGCTTTAATTTCCTCTTCCTTGTTGCTAGTAAAACTGGCTAAAAAATGGTAATGATTTCACAGTAAGGAGATAACCTAATATCTTTTAAATGATGTCTGGTAAGTATAATGCTGTTTTTTTTCTAAAAAGAAAACAAAAAAAATACCTTTGAGTATCTGATAGTATATCACCTCAATAAGCACTGAGAACACTTGACTATTCAGCCACAATGAATACTGTCCCTCTGATCTTGCCGTAATGCTTAGAATCCATTGTCACTGGGGAAACTGTGTCTGCTATGCTTTATCTCATATTATATTCATTAAATTTATTCATATATATACAAATGTATATATACATATATACTATATATACTATATATACAAATAAATTTTACAATTATCATGCCAACGTGAATTCTACCATGATAAGAAATATAATACAATATTCTAAAAAATTCAGGCAAGCTACGTAATTAGTGTTTGGGGTAGTACAAAGAGTTAACTTTATTTCTTGAGATTTATTGAAGAAAAAAATGTGCACTGAGTAGAAAAATAAGATGTGAAGTAATATTTATGATTTTAGTGACAATTTTCTTTTAAGACTGGCTGTAGTAGTCAAAGGCCAAATGCTTCTCACTTGGAAAACAGGTCCAGAAAATGCTAGTAAGCTAAATTTAAACCTCCTGACACACACATTTTTAGAGAGATAAAATGAGTCTATTGTTCCCTCAGTTATCTACTCTCTAATAAATTTAATTTAGGTTTAGGAAACAAATTGACTGTGGTCAATAAACCATATTTCCAACAAACTGTGTCTCAAATATGTGACATTTCTAGATAGAAGATAGAGGTTAAGGAAAAATTAGGTTTTATTTTTAAATATCAAAACTTCTATATGATTATAAAATAAATAAATTAGAATGTTGCTAATAATTATATATTAGAATATTATTACCATTCACAATTTATGTATCTCTCTTACATACACAAAACACACATCAACACACACAGACACACACACGCATGCACACAAGCACACACACACACAGAATAATTGTGTCAGACTCTCTTGGGCAGATGAATATGCCTTTCAGCACCTCTGATATAGAGCTTAGACATAAATAGGCAGAGAACAGAGGCTGTGTTCTTGGTCCCCCATCTCAGGACTGATTCAATATCACCATTCTACCTGTAAAGTCAGATTCTCATGTCATGAAGATCACTAGTCTTTTCCTGTGTAACTTTAACTGCTAGGTATTTTTGTGATTTAGCTTATCCATAATAATGTCCAATATTATAATCATATTTACACATCCTTTAATTTAAATTTTTAAATATAATTCCATTATATATTTTTTTCCTTTTAAGTCAAATGATTATATTGTTGCTTCTGATTCGACAATTAATGCCAGGAACCACGCAGTTAATATAGATACAATAGTTTAATCATGTCTAAGGAGACATGTGGTGGTTTAACAAATAAACAGAATGTTAACCTATAACTTGCTATTAGTTCTCCCAAGGTGGGAGGTTCTAGAAAGCTACAAATAAGGTCAGTGCTTTTGTTATTTACTCTAGGCATTTCCAAAAGCTGTCAAATATGTATACATTATACATATTTCTTGTAGTGATAAAACCAATGTTGTGCACATAAACAGGGAATAACAATTCTATTTAAGTCATAAATTTATGTTAATCATAAACATAGGTGACAAAATTTTTCAATCATTCAGATACTCAGCTTATCTTGCTTCTGAAATATTCAATTATTTTTGTTTTGTTTTGTTTTCCTGAAAATTTCAGTTTCTGTTTGCTGACAATTCAGTCAGACAGTGATTTGTCACAGTCAGACCCATTTTAAGACCATTTGTCTTTTCTTATTTTCATCTTAACAGAACATTGTCAAAAAGTAACCCAGGATAAATAAAAAAATTCAAGCATAAATCTGACTTTTCTAAAATAAAAGATTTTTGTTTATAATGAAAATTTGTGTTTCATCCTTTACAAATGTGTTTGTCTATCACAACTTAGTAGACACATAGAAAATTTTACATGCCGAATGCTAAAGATGTTGATAAAAACATATATTAAACAAAAATAATGAAAAAAAACAAAAATAAATAAATAAAATAAATGTACCATTCTCAACCACAATGATGAATGAAATAATGGAATATTTCAGAATGACTAACAATAAAGGTAATGGCTGGAATAGGTGTTCAAGACACAAATTTCACACCAGCAACATGCATGTTCCTTCCAGCATCAGTGATAATGCCTATGCCTAACTCAAAGCAGGTGCTAAGGCTTAAATGAATCAGTGTGTTATGTAACAATTTCTCTGAAATGAGTTGATCATAAAATGATTTAGCTCTTCCTTTTTGAGAGGAGCATAGTAATACTTTCCCAGCTTTTCACTTAAAACACTTTAGTAGATTTAAGTAAGGTTTTTCTTTTTCAAAATGCATACTAAGAAAGTATATGCCATTAATGACTGCATTATACATTTTATTTGAAGTATTAGTATATTTGGACATAGCTTGTGTATGTTTACTGAATGAAAATGTCAGGCATTACCTTGGCTGTACCATTCCAGGAAAGAGATACACTGCTCTCAAATTGAATGGATTAAATAGTATCTGCATTCATTTTGCATGAAGAAATATGATCAAATATAGCAAATACCGTATGTTCAAAAAATTGAAAGCCATATTGATTTTATACATAAAACAGGAATTTTAAAGATAAAAATAGGTCAAATGTTTTCTCATGACTATGGAAATATTTCGATATGAGGTGCAGTTTAAGAATAATCTTAAAAAGTATGAAAAAAACTGGCTACCTCTGGTGAGGTTCATAACCTCCTATCCTATGGACAGATAGATCCAGTATGCACACCGAGGAGGGACCCCCGTGGGTAGGGGATAGAGAGGAGGGGAAATGGTGGCAACTTCACAAGAATTGCTCATACAATGTATAAACTTATTCATAATAAATATATTTATAAAAATGCATATGAGCAAAATATAATGTGATTATAAGTACCTAAAAACAGATTCAAACTTGCAAATAACCAGGTAAGAATTATAACTGAACAGTTCAGAGGTGACTGTAGACTCAGACAAGAGTATGAAAGAATGGCCATGTGTGTGATGAGCAGCCTTCCTAACAAAAAGATTATATTTGTTCTCCCCTTTTCTCACTCTCTTTTTTCCTTGCCTCCTCTCTTTCATTTTGAAATATTAGAAGGAAAAAAAACATTCATCTGACATAGAAATATATCTGGAAATTAATGTGTTCATATTATCATGGGTGAGTTTATACATCTACAAACCAATTAGTCTGTGTCTACCATTCTTCCTTTTTTCTCTAGAGCTTGGTTGAAACATAGAATGAGATTGTTCCTTTAAAAAATACAACCAAATTCCTTCACTGTATACTCTTCCATGCTACTCCATCCCCTACCCTGTGCAGAGTAGCTGGTGAGGCCCTTTGGAACCTTAAGCTGCTTCTCTTCCTCTCTTACCTCCTCTTCCTAAGGCTCCCACCACTCAGCTACACTCAGCCTCTATCCTGGTCATGCCACAAATGCAAACCGTGTCCTTTTAGAACCCTTGCTTGGCTGATTCTTCCCAAAACTTTCCTTGACTGTCTCCAGAGCTGATTTCCCTTCCTTTTTCATCTGTTTAATGGAGCTTCCTCATTGACATCTTATCTGCATATACCATCTCCAGCACTCCTCTTCAGATCTACATACTTGGCCAACTCTTGTGTTTTCTTGCTTCTCCGTAACCTTCTCATACATTCAATAATTTAATATTTACAGTTGACCTTTCTACACTACAATTTGAGACCAGCAATATCCTTATGCCTATGTAGTCACTAAAAGTTCCAAGCACCTACTCCAAAGCTGTACCTTCATAATTTGCTCATCACTCACATTACTTAAATGAATGATGAGCTTGTCTTGTCCTCGGAAGGGGGCAAAACATATCAGTATGTTCATATCATTGCTGTTTATTGTATGCATAATTTTGATGTATATTTTCCAATGGCCATAGGGATTCTAGCAGGAGAATTTTGTCCTATAGGATTGCAGCTTAATCTTTATTGGTGGTCATGGCCTCGGCGTATTTAGAGTTCCAAGGAGAGGTGACCATTAGCAGTGCTGGGCCTGATTAGCAGTGTCTTGTCACTGAAGACCAGCACATTCTACCCCTACATTAATTGTATCTTCAGTGTTCATGGCACATTTTCTTAGGAAAATGTTTATCAAATTTCAGGTTTAAGCTTTCTATATTTCCCTTAAACAACCTTTTACAATTTTGATTGTGTGGTTATATCTCCATGTTCCTTCTGTTTTAACTACCAAAATCATGGCATAAGTTTGGAAAATTGCAAAGTGTATAACTGCTGAAATTGAAAGAAAGCAACCTAGTGAGTGGATGGAAGCTCCAGGCATTAGGGGAATAAAGAAACACAAGGAATCAGGTTGCTCAATGCTGTGCCTGGCAAAAGCACTTAGAAAAGGAAATGGTCCAGTGTGCCCACCAAAGATGATCCCGAGTGGATTGGGGAAAGGAAGGAGAAAAGTGGAGGTACCATCACAAGGTTTGCTCATACAATGTATCTAATTATGGATAATAGAGGTATTTATTTTGTTGAAAAAGGGAAGGCTTAATTTTGGCTTATAGTTTGCTGAGTCTATGATGTTGGGAATTCATGATATGGGAGCCTGAAACTCGAAATCCCCACATCTCTATGTATCAGGAAGCAGAGAGCAGGGAGCACTGAAGATCATCTTGTTCTCTCCTTTTCTCTTTTTAAAATTAAGTTCAAGACTCTAACCAATATGATGGTGACAACCATATTCAGGATGGTTCTTCTTAGTTAAATTTCTATCAGAATAACCTTCGCATTCTTTCCCAGAGATGTGTATTCTAGGTGATGCTAAATGCTGTCAGGTTGACAATGAAGACTCTACTATTCAATATCCTATACTGATTGCACTATAGAGGTGCTAAATGCAGAGTGGCTTAAACATTGAATTACACAGTATTATATGAGTAAAAGTTAAATTAATCAACTTCAGACACAGAAAGTATGACGGTATGCCCTTTTTAGGACATGATCTTTAATCACATGCTCAATAAACAATGCCTGAAAACATATATAACTTTATAAAATGATACAGGCTTGCCAATTAATTGAATGTATAATACATTAGTTTAATTTTTATTATATAGAAATAAAAGCTGATATTGTGATGTAAAATTACTATAATTAGCATAATCAACTCTTCAAATTCAGAAGTAAAGGTGTGTGCAGCAAAACTATGTTTATGCTCAATCAAATTGAAATGAGGATGTTACTATTCTAAAAATAGTGGTAAAAATGAGAATAAAGAAATAAGGTTTTTGAAAATAGAATAAAATTCAAAAAAAGGCAAGATAGACATGATTTTTGAACATAAAATGGTCTAAAAATTGACATAGTAGAAATTATGTATTGCTAATACTTCCTTGATAAAGATTGAAGCAATTTAATTGACAAATGCTAGCTTCTTCAACAAACAATGCTAGAATCCTGACAGTCTAATTATGTAATTAAAGGTAATTAATTAAAATATAAACAGTAAAGCCATAGAAAATATTGATATACTAAGTGGTACATTTTAAAGAGAACCCCAATAGCACAGTAGACAAAAATATATTATAAATTGGATGTTTTTTCTTTATTGCCCCAAATTAGATACATTAATTGAGTACATATTGTGTTTATATTCCCATTTCCCTCCCCCTGTCCCCAGTCCACTGGGTATCCTCCTCCGTGGGCACACTGGATCAATCCATTTGACAACGGGTTATGAATAGCACAGGAGGCAAGAAGGTTGCCCCCTTTTATGTATTGTAGCTGAGGGGGGTAATGTCTCTGGGTAATCTCTCCCAACATGGTTCTTACAATCTTTCTGCCCCCACTTCAGCTCAGTTCCCTGAGTCATAGTGGGTGAGTTTTAAGTCTGTGTCATTGTTGTTCTTGTGACCTTAAACTTCTCTGTGCTTCTACTTTAAGTTGTGTTGGAATTTGTTGGTGGCTATCTTGCTGACTTATCCTGGGTTGACTGACTGGCTGTGGTTATAGGTCTCTTTCTTGCCCCACCACTGTCTCAAGAGTTTCACTTGGGGCCTACACGATAGGCCTGGGCTGATTCATCTCTTGCTGTGATATTAGCCTTTGGCCTGTGATTCATTGGTGGAGTTGGAAAGACCACAGCTCTCTTACTGCCTTCTGAAAAATACTACCAGAATCTCCATTGGAGAATGACATCAGTATAGGTGAAATGAAACACAAATTTCTAATTTGGCAAAATTCTATTGGGATTAGTCTTTCTGTAGTTCTCTGGTAATGGGGATTTCTTTTTGGAGCCACAGTTTTTGGTTCCTATAGGATTTTGCCCTGAGTTCCAATTCAAGTTAAGGGTTCCTTGTCACTGAGTCAATTTCGTGGTCAATTTAAAAGCTGTTGAATACCCCCCCTCCAGGTTTTGGCACCTCTATTGCACCAGTGATCATTTCTTGGTCTGTTGTTCTCTCCCAGAAGGAAGCGTGTTCGGCCTTCTCATGGCAACAGACTGCATTTTATATTAGTGGTCTCTACTTTCTGCAAATATCGTTGACCAATTCCCCTTGGCAGCTTATGTTGTACCTTCCAGCAGTGCACTTGCTACCATCTGGGGGCTGGCTACCATTCTGGATCTGATAGATTCTCTCGATTGTTCAATGTCTTTCTGTGGTTTCTTGAGCAATAGGACCATACCTTTGGCCTAGGGTGGGTATCCTGAAAGAGCTTTGGCAGAAACCAGTCTTGTTTTGAGGACCTTGTATGTCTCTTTGATCAACAGCTTAGTGTGGGAAGGATCCAATAACTGGGCCCAGTCATCAAATAGATTTTTTAATAAAATAAATCATATTAATTAAATAAATGTTTTTGTAAACAAACTAAAAGAATCAAAACCGTAGATTTTGTTTTGTTTTGTTTTAAACACTTAAAGGTGATGAGAAGAAAATTCAAAGACTAAGAAAATATATTTGTCTAAGATATTTCTGCAAAAAATATTAATTAAAATAAGAGCTCTTAAAATTCAATAAAGTCCAAGGACCTCTAAGCTCAAAACATTAAAGCAGCCTTATTACTCACCCACCACGATTCAGGGAACTGAGCGGAAGAGGGGGCGGAAAGATTGTGAGAGCCGTGGTGGGGGAGACGGTCCGGAGGCATAGCACCCATCAGTAACAACACACTTGGGTAAGGAAGACCGAGATGAGTACTAAGATATACAGGATCCCTTGCCACAAGGACTAACACAGACAGCCCACGAAGGAGGATATACAACGGATCAGGGATGGGGAGGGGGGGAAGTGGGGAATTCGGGATAACAACACATGGTTTGCCCACTAAATAATGTAACTCACTATGGATAATAAATATTAAAAAAATTTAATAAAGTCATGCCTAGTCTAACTAAAAACTAGAAAGATATGTGAGAAGATACCTCAGTAAAGATTATATATTGATATCAAATCTATTAACAGATGTTCATCATATGTTATTGCAGAAAAATTAAAGTGTTGAAATGCCATTAGCATTTCCTAGGATGATAAAATCCAGAATATTGACAATACCAAATACTAACAAGGTTGCAGAGTTTTAAGAAGTTTTACGTAATTTTTTAAAAATATATATTTATTGTCCATAATGAGTTACATTATTTAGTGGGCAAACAATGGGTTGTTATCACGAATTCCCCAATCCCCTCCCTCCCCATCCCTGATCAGTTGGATATCCTCTTCCGTGGGCTGTCTGTATTAGTCCTTGTGGCAAGGGATCCTGTATATCCTAGTACTCAGCCCGGTCTTCCTGGCCCAAGTGTGTTGTTGTTTTTCAGGATCCAACGAGAGAGCTGTGGCCCATCTAACCGTACCAACCAACTGTAGGCCGATGGCTGAGATCCTGGCAAGAGAGGAGCCACCACGGTTTTACATAATTTTTGAAGAGAATGTGTCAGAATTATCTAATTTTTATATTGTTATTATGAGTATATACATTGTATGAGCAAATCTTGTGACGGGTGCCCCCATTTCCCTCCTCTCTGTCTCCTACCTACCTACTCCTCCTCCTCCTCAGTGCACATACTGGATCTGTCTGTAGGGTAGGGGGTTATGAACTACACCATAGGGAGCCTTTTTTTCTTCCCCCTTTATGCATTGTTGCTTGGGGGGGGCAAATATCTCTGGATATTCTCCCCCACCATGGCTCTTACATTCTTTCAGTCCCCTCTTCTGCTCAGTTCCCTGAGTCATAGTGGGTGAGAGATCCGATTAGTGACAAGGAACCCTTAACTGGAACTTAGATTCATGACAAAAATCTTATGAGGACCAAGAACTCCTAGGGGGAAATTCCCACGACCAGAGAGCTACACCCACTAGGTGCTAGCCAAAATAGCAATGTTGTCTCATTTAACCAATATTTATCTCACTCTCTGAGGGAGATACTGTTTGTATTTTTCAGAAAGCAGTGAGAAAGCTGGAGACAACCCAATTCCACCAACAAGACATTGGATGATGGCTGACATCCTGGCAGGAGACAATCCACACCTAGCCTTCACACAGAACTCAAATGAAACCCATGAGAAAGTGACAAACAGGAGACCAATCACCACAGCAAGTCTGATAACCCATGAAAGGTCAGTGGAGACAGACATCAAGGATACTCAATATAATCCAGGGTAAAGATCCAGAGATACTTAAGATCTCAACAATAAAGCAGACTTAAAACTCACCCACCAAGAATTATCTAATTTTCATGGGGATTCACAATCACTTTGTAGATTATTTACCAGGTTCTTTTAAAACTGAATGCATGGTTACTATGGAATATACTGCTCCTTACCCTTGCTTACAGAAATTAGTTGAAAACATATCACCACAAAATGTGTGCAATTTATTTGATGAAACTCAAGATGAATTTCAGATTGTGAATGAATACTCCATGGTACAGCCAGAGAGTGGAATGTTCTATTGTGCTGTGAGAAATACCATAGATTAATAACTGAACTCAGTGCTGCATCTTTCATTATTTTTAAGAATTTAAAATTGCACATTTGAGTAATGTGAGATAAATATATTCATTTCTACATGCACCACACCTTGTTTTGATAAACATATGATTTATACAAATTAAAAAGTTATTCGTAGGTAAAAATACTTAGCAAACTTCATCCAGAATACTGCGGAAATGAAATGGTTTCTAAATACCACTCAGAGCAAAGCACCCTGATGATTTTGCATTTTGGGATGATTCAATTAGGAGAAACAACTATAAAATCCTTGTACTGATCTCCTAAGAATACTATACTATGGAACAATAACAAGAACTTTATATTAGTTTTAAAAGTGTAATGCAATAATTATATTCCGTTTAATGAAGAATATGGAAGAGTGTGATTGTTAGAGAATTTCTAGTGAAACCTGAAGGGAATTTTATGGTGGGAAGTTTCAGTTTCATCAGAAAATAATCTGGTACAAAGACAACTGGCTAAAAAGCTCAATAGTAGTTAAAAATTGATTCATCTTACTAAAATTGTAACAAATATTTCCCACATGTTTAAGTAATGATATAAATGGAAGTCAGTTATTTTATTTTTTCACTTTTGCCTGTTTCTTCATTTATTGATACAGAGAGTCTTCTTATGTATACTGGGCTCAATTAAACTTGATGATCCTCTTCCTGTCTCAGCTTCCCATGTACCAAGATGTCAGGAAAGCCCCACTGTGCCCAGCTAAACTTATTTGTGATAGCAACTTATTAAGTCCATTTATTTATTTAAGGTATTAAAACTATGTTTGAGAGAGTGCCATACAGATAAAGTTTAGAATAATTGTGAAACCAGCACTTGGTTTAAAAGTGCTGTTAGTATGACCCTGAACTCTTATATAACCCTGAACTTGGATATGACCCTGAACATGGATATGATACTGCTCACATGGGTTAAGTGCAGACAATCCCAGAACAAAGCTCTTTAGAAACTACAAAATTTAGGATTTAATTTACAACACTCCCTCATTAAATTTTAATAAAGATCATATGTCTACTGAGGCTCATGAATCTTCATGAACATATTAATATTTCATTTACAATGTATGCTTTCAAAATATCTAAAAAATGATTTTTTTGTTTTTGTTTTTCTTTTTGCAAGTGTTAGATTAAATAAGAGTGACAGGGTTTCATTTCTTTACCCATCACACCAGCAGCACTTGTTAGTGGTCATGATTAGAAAAACAACAGTCTAAGACAGGGGTGTCACTTCTCCTGACAGCAAGCTAAACTGTGGAAATGGCTTGAGGGGAAGAAAAACACCAGGGAGAAGGATTAGTGACTTCAGATCGCTTTCAGCAACTATGAGGTGGACAGGCACAAATCGTTTCTTTTGAAAATGGCTAATGAAGATGGTTTACATAATAGGTACCGCACACATATGGAGAGACAGTTGGAAATTTTATTATTTTCTATCCAAAACTACGAAATGTGATATTTCAATGAGTTTAATATTGAATATGTAAGTAACATAGTGATGCATTACATTAATAATCATCAGGATGACAATATATAATACCTGAAATCAAAGGAATAAGCTTAAAACATGCTGAGAAAAAAGTAGCTTACTTTCATAAAAATCTGTTATATCCACAGACAGATTTTTTTATTGTTTTAAGCAAAAGTCAATTGCTAAATGCAGCACATGGAAATTGATTCAGGAAAACAATTTTGAACCTAAAATTATTTTTTTGCCAATCTTTTTTTGACAATTTTTTTATTGTCCATAATGAGTTACATTGTTTAGTGGGTCAACAATGAGTCTTATCCCCAATTCCTCATTGCCAGTCCTCTCCATCCCAAGTCAGCAGGATATCCTCCTCCATGGGCCATCTGGATCAGTCTTTGTGGTAGGGGACCATGGATAACCTAGTATTCACCTGGGTTCTCCTGACCCAAATGTGTTGTTACTGAGGGGTGCCATGCCTCTGATAATCTCCCCCACCACGGCTCTCACAATCTTTCGGCCCCCTCTTCCTCTCAGTTCCCTGAGTCATGGTGGGTGAGTATTTAGACTTCTTTAATGTTGTGAGCTTAGGGGTTTTTGTGTCGAGATTCATTGGTTTCTGTCACACTGGCTTTTCCTGTGTTGTTTGAATGGCTGTGGCTGTGGGTCCCTTGTCCATCCCGTCATTCTCTGCAGGGTTCCATATGGATCCTCCATGCTATGACTGTGATGGCTCATCTCTTGCCAGGATCTCAGCTTTCTGCCAGCGGTCAGTTGGTAGGGTTATTTGGGCTACAGCTCTCTCACTGCATCCTGAAAAATACAAATGCAATCTCCATCAGAGAGTGAGATCAGTATAGGTTAACAAATATACACCATACTGGGTTACTTACATTCTATTTTCAGTAGTCTCCCCATCAGTCGCTGGCATAGTGCAGATTTTCTTGGGAGCCTAAGAGTACAGGATCCGGGGCATATTGCCCTGAAACCCCAGTTCCAATCAAAGAACTCATTGAGTGGAATATTTGGCTGAAATTAATAGCTGTTGATTGTCTACCCCAGGCCCAGACTCCACCATTGCTCAAATGCTCTTTCTTGGTTTGCGGTTCTATCACAGTAGGAGGTACCATCAGCCTACTCATGGCTGCAGATTGTGTTTCATGCCAGTGGTCTGTTTACTCCATCTGTCATTGATTACTATTGCACTAACTGCTATCTGGGGGCTGGTTACCATTCTAGACCTCGAAGGGTCTCTCAATGCTGATCTATGGCATTCTGTGGATTCTTCAGCAAGAGGATTTTGCCTCAGGACTGGGGAGGGCATTCAAGAGCTTTGACAGAATTCTGTCTTGTTTTTGGAACCTCATGGGTCACTTTGGTCAACAGCTCAGTGAGGGAAGGAACCCGTGGCTGGGACCTGGGGCTGTCAGACTGCTCAATTATTCACAGATTTAGACATTCTCCCCTACTACTCATGGCCCCTCTTGCCAGTTGACACCCACTACTTGCTCTGTAGGTTACAGTATGCTCCTGAGGATTTTATGTTTTTGAACCTAATTTTGAACCTAATGATTTAGCCTCATGCTTAAGCCATTCCCCTCCCCCCTTCCCTTACACCTCTTTCATCACCTCTCACTTGTTTCTACTAGTCTCCATAAAGAAAACGGTTATCCTGGTTAAGGACCTCATATGAGGGAGAGTATGCGGTGTTCAATTCTCTATTCTTTTGAGTGTTACCTTAGTAAGATCTGCTGGAAGTCAGAACATTTTTTCTTAAATTTGATATGTCATTTTTCCTTTCAGCTGAGTAGAATTCCATCATGTAAATATAACACAGTTTCACTGTCCATTCCTCCATGGATGGGCATTTGAGTTGATTCCAATTCTTGGCTATTATGAATTGAGCTGCTATAAATATAGTTGTACAAAATTTTTTCCATCGAGATGTGGCATCTTGCGGGTAGATGCCTAGTAGAGGGATAGCTGGGTCCATTGGTAGTTCTATGTCCATTCTGTCTAGGAGTCTCCACACTGCTTTCCATAGCGGTTGAACAAGTTTGCAATCCCACCAGCAGTGAATGAGTGTTCCTATTTCCCGTACCCTCGCCAGCAACGCTTGTTGTTGGTTTTCTTTATGATTGCCATTCTGACAGGGGTAAGATGGTATCTCGTTGTGGTTTTGATTTGCATTTCCCTGACATTTAAGGATGCTGAGCACTTTCTTAGATGAGAAAAGGCCATTTGTGTTTCCTCCTCTGTGAATTCTCTGTTGAGATCAGCACCCCATTTTGTGAGGGGGCATTTTGGGTTTTTGTTATTAATTTTTTTAGTTCTCTGTAGGTTTTGGAAATTAGGCCTCTGTCTGTGTTGTAGCTGGTGAAAATCATTTCCCAATTTGAAGGGGGTCTATTGGCTCTGAATATGGTTTGTTTGTTTGTACAGTACCTTTTAAGCCTGATTAGGTCCCATTGGTTAAGTGTTTGTCGTATTTCCTGGGCTGCTGGAGATTTGCTCAGGAAATTTTTCCCTACTCCTGTTTCATGTAGAGTTCCTCTTATTTCTCTTTTCTTGTTGCATCCTTGCCTGGTTTAGGGTAATGGTAGCTTCATAGAAGGTGTTTGTAAGCCTTTCCTTTTTTTCTATGCTTCTAACAAGCTTCAGAAAGAGTGGTTTCAGCTCTGTGATGAAGGCTTCATAGAATTCAGCTGAGAAACCATCTGATCCTGGGCTTTTCCTTTTGGGAAGGTTTTTGATTACATCTTCAATCTCTGTGTAAGTGACAGGTTTATTTAGTGCTTTTATCTGTTCTGGATTAAGCTTTGGCAGTTGATAGGTGTCCAAAAATTTATCTATTTCTTCCAGGTTCTCTAATTTTGTGGAGTAGAGGTTTTGGAAGTATGGCCTGATGATTCTTTCAATGTTTTCAGGATCTGTTGTGATCTCACCATTGTCTTTTCTGATTTTGTTGAATTGGGCTGTCTCATTTCTTTGTTTGATTAGATTGGCCAGGGGTTTGTCAATCTTGTTAACTTTTTCAAAGAACCAACTCTTGGATTTATCTATTTTTTAATCATTTTCTCTATTTACAATTCATTAATCTCAGCTCTGGTTTTAATTATTTTCTTTCATCTTGCCTTCCTCGGGTTAGCTTTTTCCATCTGTTCCAATGATCTTAGGTGGGTGGTTAGGTGATTGATTTGAGACCTCTCTGTCTTTGATATGAAGGCATTTAGTGCGATGAACTTTCCCCTCAGGACTGCCTTCATTGTGTCCCATAAGTTCTGATATGATGTGTTATCGTCATCAATTAAAGCTAGGAAATTCTGAATTTCCTGTTTTATTTCTTGGATGACCCAATCATTTTCTAGGAGCGAATTATTCAGGTGCCAATACTTTGTGTATTTTCTGGATCCTGTTCCATTGTTAATTTCTACCTTTTATTCATTATGATCTGATATGATGCAAGGAACTACATCGATCTTCCTGAATTTGTTTAGGGAAGATTTGTGACCTAAGATGTGATCAATTTTAGAAAAATTCCCATGTGCTGCTGAGAAGAATGTATTTTCTGTGTCTTTGGGGTAGAATGTTCTGTAAATATCTGTGAAACCTCATTAAATAAGGAATTAGATGTAATTATACTGAAAGGGATCAAAATAAATACATGATAAACAGGCTAATATAGATACAACAGTTTATTCAATAATTGATTTACAAATTCATACATTAATTATCAATGCATATTCATTAGGTTATTTATATTTTCTATGAAACCTCTTAATATTTAAATAAATATTTCCTTAAATGTGAATAAATATTATTAGTAGAGCTAAGGTTATAGAGGGTTTTTTGTTTTTTTCCCAGATTCCTTGAAAAATACTATGGTGAAATGCATTTTGTTTCATATTCTAAGACATCAATTTTGTAAACTTCTTTAGATAAGGCTTCTTATCTAAAGTTAGTGGGATTGTTGACAGAAAGCTGCAGACTGTCTATTCAGATGCAAAGGAACAGATAGAAAACAGGATGCAAGTAGAGATTTTTAGTAGTGAATCTTGCCTGGAACAGAGAGATCCATTTGGGACAAGCAGTGGAACCAGTGGTTCATGACGGACTTGGTGAGCTTTACTTAATGATGCAAGGAGGAGGTTTCTTCTGTGTCATTCCTTTAGCATTCAGGGATGTAAGGTTTCTATGATTGAACCCAAAGTCTTATGAATGCACTCTGCTAATGAGCAATATTTTCAGCCCGAAAACTGCCTAGTTTTTAATAAACTAATAGCATTTCCTATTTTAATGTGAAAAAGAAAGAAGTTTTTTCATTAAGATTCATTAGATAATATTGACAATGTATTGTCTAATAGATTAATTGAGTAAAATACTTATGAAAATTGTTAAAGGCTTTCTCTTGTCCCTAGAGTAGGAGTAAAATACAAATTTCATCAATACACCAATCATTTTTCTGACCTGGGTTCATGAATAGGAAACAAAACATGTTAAATATGGTTCCAGTTTTCATAAAATAGTCACAGTGTGTTCACATTTGGGTTTCAATTTTACTTCTTTTTCTGAACTAGCCTTCCTATTATCCATCTCTGGCATAACTCTCTGTCACTGATCACATAATCACAAAAACATGTACTCCCAGAAGAATAGTAAAGAAGATTGTGACATAAGAAATATATACTTCAATTATAGCAGTTCACCTCTGAAGTGACTGAGTAGCCAATACCTTGAATTATTTCCCCAAGGTCCTCTATCTAGTTAGATGCTGGTGTGGATCCCTTCAAAAATAATCACTGGAGTTGCAGAAAGAAGAAGCAGTTCTTTATCTATAGCTTCAAAAAAAGTAACATTTGTACCAGTTTGATTGAAACTATAATATTTTAGCCCAACATACACTTTAAAATCTTGAAAATATTTTAATCTGCTTCATAAATTAACATTGAGCATAAAAGAATCATTAAGATTTATTTAATTAGCATTGAATATAGCCATCTTCACCTGCAGTATTGTTGAAAGTGCAGAGAAGGTTATATTAATGGGAACAAGTGCTTCTCTATTCCTTCTCCTCAAAATGCAGAACATCAAAGTAAGATATTATCTTATTATTTATTATTTTATTTTTTGGTTCATATTACAAAACTTAGGTTTCCTATTTTTAAATGAAAACCCAATGTAAAATAAATGTTCCACACATGCCTGAGTACATACATGAGATTTTAATGCCAAAAAAATTCAGTGCATATTACATGGTACATTTTCAGGTTTACTTTTATTTCCTTTTATTATAGTAAAACACACCTTAGCTCATCAATAAATAATGAATTCAATCAGAGTCACAAATATTATTCCAAATATTCAGATCAATGGTGCAAATGTTAGAATGGAATTCTACGAATGCTTGCCAGCCAGCTTGAATAAAAGATTACTCAACTCAATTTGCAGCATGTAAAGAAACCAATTTGCAGCTGAGATGGAAGCTTCCTCTGTACTGGTTAGCTTTCCTCCTGACAGAAGTTGCTGTGCAAGCTCCTTGTAGTGAGGTGGGGCAGGGAGAAAGTCGTCCACATTCCTACTCAGTTTTCGAACCAGTGTTCTTCACAGCTGACCAGCAAGGCAAGATGTGTACATTGGCGTAATAGCAGTAAGATATTTTTTCTGTTCCACAGGAGGGGAATCATGGCCAGTACTGTAAATATGGCTAAAAACCTGTGGTTATGCTAGTCTGTGCTATTCTGTGGTTGTGCTAATCATACAGCACATCAAAATTCCTTCTAACTATCTGTAGTTATTTTTCCACAGATTGGCACTATGCACAGGTTTGAACAATAAAGTTCCATGATACAGAAGTGTAGTAGTGAATATAAAGATGCATAGCTGACAAAGGTACCAAGAATAAGTGACTATGTCATCCAAGGCTCAGGAAAGAATGTATGCACAGGAAGAAGGGAAATGGGTCCATGGAATGCTATGTTCTGGATATGACAAGTCTACTACACTTATTGTAGCAAAATGAGCATGAGCTCACTGCCCCCCTTCCCCCATATTCACTGTTACATCCTTTGTCTGCCAGATTTCCCCCATATTCACTGTTACATCCTACTGAAGTTTGTCTGCAAGATGGCCAATCTCATTGCATAAGGTGAGAAACTGTCAGGGCTCTGAAGTTCTGTGAGTTAAGGAAGTTAGGAGAGACCAGGCCGGAGAATAGCTGGGGAGAGTATCTGAATTTCCTGAAACCTATTGTAAATGTGTGAACTGCTAGGTGATGGTAATTTGCATGCATAATGTCACATACCCTACTCTGTACTGACTATAAAATCTCTTTGTAACTGGGGTTTGTGGCCAATGCTTCATTTATGCTTGGACCCTCGGGCCCAGGTGTAAAATTAAAACTCCCCTCTCCTCTTGCTGAGGCTTTGTCTGTTTCTTAATGGATATTTCTACAACACACTCATGGACATACAGTCCTTGTGTTTCCCACACATGATTGAGAATGTTGATATTGCATTTTAGCGGAAAGAGAACCCCACAAGACTCCGAGGTTCTCCCAGAGAACTGATCATTACTGGGAGAGGGGAGCTCATGTCCTTTAGTGATAACACCACCAGAAGATTGTTCATTCTTCAGTACATAACTGCTAACTAGTGATTATGCAAGTGAACTTAACTTAAATCAGTCAGTCAAGAAATAATAAATGTATAAATGAGACATAAGTAGAATAGTAATCAAATAGAATAGGATTTTTTGGGGGGGGAAGAAAAGAGAGGGAAATGAGGTAGTGAGGTCAAAATATATAGTATATATGTTTGAAAGTGTTAAAAATAAATATATTTAAAAAGCAAAACTATATCAAATAAAAACAAAATTATTTTGAACAAGAAAATGAGATTCATTTATTGAAAAATAAGATATTTGGAATAAGTAATTCTTTCTTTAATAATTATGAGAAGCAAGGTTTTTGTCCTTAAAATTTCTTCTCTCTGAGCTTGATGTTGTGGTTATAGGTTATATCATCCTCTCTATGGAGCTTTTATCTTACTACATAACTACTTACTTACCAAACACACAGGAGACGAATGGAGTGAAATGAAAATTGAATGAGGAAATTGTTTTTCATAAGGTGGGTTTTTATTCATTGGATATAAAACTTTTTATGTGAAATCAATATGTTCCATAACTCTTTATTGTAAGCCTTTTTAATCCAACACTTTTTATAGAATGTAAGTTAAATATTTCTGACTTAAAATTGTAAAAGAAATGTGATTGCCAAACAGAAAGCCTTGGGAAATGCAGCAGCTAGCGTTAACCTTCAATGGAAACTCAGAAAAAATTTTGGTCACTTATAGAATATTAGTTATGTTACTAGGAAAGTATTTAAAAGTGTATAGTAAATTATTCAAATACCAACAGTTTTTAGCATTACTAAAGTCATCCATTTGCTTATTATGAATAGAAGATTGTACTTTCAGATTATGTGTGGCATTTAGTGGTACAGCATTTACCTAGCTTGGTTCCATGCCCAGTACCCACACAGAACACTTCCAGTCGTCCAGAGTATCCCAGAACAGTCCTGAGTGACATACAGGACTTTACTTTCCTGTGTATGTTTCCATTCTTGCATACACAATTATTGATAATGACTTCTGTAGAGATCCTGCTTGGAGTGATTGCATGCTCTTGTGCACAGAAACCTATAGTTACTTCTTCAGTCCACTGAACAAAAGCATTTTACATGAGGGTGTTCTACCCAAAATGGAAAAAATAAGGAGCTACATACACCTAATATGGATCACATGTGAGTGGGCATTCCTTTAGATCAAAGTACCTTGGCATTTCAAAAATGTATGATATCCTTAACTATGTTTGCTTATAAATGATTCAAGAGATTTGAGCTTCACATTTTATTCTAGTAATCAAAATAAAAAGATTAATTTTTACATTAATACATATATGTCATTGAACGGACAGGTGGCCAGATATGCCTTCAGAGGGCTGGGCATACAGACACTATTGTTTTTGTTTGTTTGTTTGTTTGTTTACATTCTGAGATCTGAATTCAGGTAGTCAGGATTGTACAGCAAGCATTTTAACCAATTGAGCCCTCTTCTGATGCCCCTATTACTTTTGTGAAATCAATGTTCATAAAAGTACTCATTACTGTAAATCAAACAGTACTCATTACTACATAGTACTTATAAGTGATTGTAATGTATTTTACATGTACTTTACATGAAAATCTATTTCTTGACATAAGTCTCATAATGCAGAAGTCCTTTAAAATTGTGTAACTAAACCCAACACGAGGGCATATGTTGCGTAAAAAAAGACATATTTAGTAGCCTCCCCGTCAACTGTTCCCATAGTGCATCTTTTCTTGAGACGGCCCACTGAAGAGGATACCCAGCTGATTGGGGAGGGGGGGTGCATTGGGGAATTAGGGATAACAACTTATTGTTGGCCCACTAAATAATGTAACTCATTATGGACAATAAAA
This sequence comes from Zapus hudsonius, assembly GCA_004024765.1. Classification (NCBI taxonomy): domain Eukaryota; kingdom Metazoa; phylum Chordata; class Mammalia; order Rodentia; family Dipodidae; genus Zapus; species Zapus hudsonius. The sequence goes on along the minus strand of PVHP010014280.1, from coordinate 15,893 downwards.
AATAAATCAAATCTTAAAAAAAAAGACATCATACATCAATTTCATTTTCTCTAACATTCTCCAGCAGCCTAAGCATCCAGCAAACAGCCTTGCCCTTTACTGCAATATTGAAGAGATATATCCTGTCTTAAGTTAAATGCATGTGCTGTTATGCAAACTTTATTTTCAAGAATGTCCCTCCCATATAATATCTATCAACTTGGTTAAGAAATAGAATAGGTTATTGAGGGCTGGAGACATGGCTCTGCGGTTAAGGCACTTGTCTCCAGTGCCTGAGGCCCCCGGTTCAATTCCCCAGGACCCACATAGGCCAGATCCACAAGGTGGTGGCCTTGGTGCGTTCTCTCTCTCTCTCTCTCTCTCTCTCTCTCTCTCTCTCATCGTCTATCTCCTGTATCTCTCTGCTTGAAAATAAATAAATAAAATATTAAAAAAAAAGAATAGGTTATTGAGCTCAATGAAGTGAAGTGAAATGGTTAACTCTACTAATCCATGACTATGGGGACTCTTACCATCTAATGTTTTCTACTTTAGTTTCTTTCCTTGATTTATAATTTTCATTCTAGATTTTTTATATTTGTATTTAGGCTTATTGCTAGTATCGAGGCCACTGTGAATTGGGTTATTTTTCTGCTTTCCTTAATCAACAGAAAAATGTATTCAGAAAAGCAACTGATTTTATATGTCAGTTTTGCAGCCTGCTACTTTCATGACTCCCCCCACCACCATCCTTGTTTTTGAGAGGAGAGTTATCTGGTAGTCTTTGTAAAAATCATATTATAATAGGGTGAGCTGGGGGTTAGAATTTAGATAATGCTCAGCAAAAATTCCAATGCACCCCAAAATTTGAGTACCCAAATTCTTGTATACAAAGTTAAAGAATTAAAATCGTAGACAACAAGATATTAAGATATAGTGGGAGACTTTAATATTTAAGGGAACATAGGGAATTACTGAGTTCTCCAGCCACCAATGTGCGGAAAAAACGTAGAGAGTTTAACAGGTCCTTCTGCTGGCCTGCCATGTGGGAAAGAGTAGACATTTGTCACAGTGAAGTTAATTTTAAGTTCTCCCAGGTGAGTCAGATTGGATACCTGACCAATCAATTTTAGCACCTAGGTTTTAGTTCTAGCTAGACACCTCCTACTCAAGGGGGCGGGTGTCTATGGAGGTGCCTGAACCCTGACAATATCATGTGGAATTAGGGATGATTTGATTTCTTCCTTTCTTGCTTATGTCCCTTTCCCTCTCTTCAACATTTCATTACAGACATTTTCCTCATAAGTTAACTGGCCTCATTGAATCTGTTCTAGCTGAGAGAAAGAAAAGATCAGAATAAGGAAACAAAAATCCAGAAGGACAATACTAGGAGGAAGAAAAATAAGAGATAAAGGTGGCAATTGAAGAAAAACAGTGAAGACAGAAAAAGTGACTCCCTTCGGAGATGGAAGTTGTATAACCTTTCCTTGTTAGTGTTCAATCTTTCTCTTTTATAATTCTCTAATTCCATTTTTCCACACCCCTGTTATAAAAATGTTCAGTCATTTTTTACATCTTCACGGATTGTCAAATTTTTGTTTTCTCTAAAGGTATTTTAAGAAAAGTATAAATTAGGCTGAAATTTTTCCTGTACTTCAAAGTTGGCTTTGTTCCCCCCTGAATTAACTAATTGGTAGCCCACTTGGTCCTATGGGGGATTACAAATGTAGGAAGAGAGGGTCATTGGATTTGCAATACAATTTTTTTAATGGCCATAAACAGTGTGATGTGAGCATGTTGGATTACCTGTGTGTAAACCTGATGCAGACATGAGGATAAACCATGGGTTGCAGTGGAGACCCAGTGAAATTCTAGGACTGTGGAATGGTTGCCAAGGAGAACTGCCAGCACAAGATGAAATTTCTCAGACTGTGAGTAGGAGAACGGGATGGGTGGAATAAGAACTCCAAGAGACCTGTCATTGTTTATTTTCAGATTTGGGATTAGAGTTTGATATTTGCCCTGTCTGTTTGAAATCTTTTTTAAAAAACTATTTTATTTATTCATTTTCAAGCAGAGAGATACAGAGAGAGAGAGAGAGAGAGAGAGAGAGAGAGAGAGAGAGAGAGAGAGAGAGAGAGAGAGAGAGCACCAGGGCCACCACCTTGTGGGTCTGGCTTATGGGTCCTGGGGAATTGAACCAGGGGCCTTAGGCACTGGAGGCAAGTGCCTTAACCGCTGAGCCATCTCTCCAGCCCCTGTTTGAAATCTTGTATTCGTTCAATTTGTCTTTGTTATTCCCATTGCCATCCTTTGTAGTATGAATGTTCGGTGCCATTATGTTTTTTTTTGTTTGTTTGTTTTGTTGTTGTTTTTTGGTATTATGGCTCAGTTGAAAGACCTTAGATTATGGGTTATTTGAATATCATAGGGATGGATAAAAAGAAGCTGTGGGGATTTTTATAGTACAGCTGAATGCATTATATTTTACACCATGTAAATTACCATTTTATGGGAGATTGCGAGGCTTGATCCAGGTGTCCCTCCTAAACTTAATGTATTCTGAAGACGTGATACCCAGCTCAAGGCAATTTTGGAATTCAATCCTTATTGGAGGTGGGTTGTTGGGGGAGGCTTTTGAGAGTTAGAGCCAGCTTCCCCTTGCCAGTGTTTTAGACACCTTCCTGCCGCTGTTTGTAGTGCTGTGTTAAAGATGACATCCATTGTCTGCTCATGCCATCATTTTCCCTGCAATAATGGAATTCCTCTAGAGTCTGTAAAACAATATAAATCAGTTTCCTCCAAAATCCACCTATTGGTTGGGTTCTTTGTCCCAGCAATGAGAAGAGTTGACTGCAAGAGTTTTGGTAAGAGATTCCTTGAACCAAATCATCATCCTCACTAGATGGTCTGCTGTGTCCTCTCTCTGCATCCATAAAAAGGATTTAAAAAAAAAGAAAACAGAAAGAAACACAGCATTCTCAAAGAGCATCTTGGAGAAAAGTCCTAGCAAGAGTTCGAAAGGTAAGGAAATGTACTAGAAGAAATTTAGCTTGTGGACACAGGCATTTACTGAAAGAACAAAAAATACAGAAAGAGAAGCTATCAGTCTGTTTGGTACAGGCAGGATTAGAGGCAGAGAAGAGGACACAATGTAAATTTCACAACCAAAACCCTACTTTCCTCAGGGTTTTTTCCCCTAATAGTTTAATTATAACATTTTAATGCATTTTTATATTCATTGAGAAACAACAATGCAGTGATAAGTTATGCAGAAAATCTAGCCTCCTGCCAATGGATGCCCAGGGAATGTGGAGAAGGTGTGAGATAAACACAAGAGCCCGACTGTCCTCTTCCCACCATGAATAATATGGGCATGCTTACATTATATATAATGTTGGCACACACACAGGCACGCACACAGACACACACACAAACACACATACACACACAAACACACACAAAAACATTGTTATCACTCACATTTGAAATAATACCTGTAATTTATTTACTTTTCTCAACATGTCCTTAATTAAGAACGCCTACAAAAGCTGCCTGTCCATGAGATTCTGTGAAAGTTCTGCTCCAGCCAACATGGATAATTGCTCCTGCTAGCCAAAATGTTTCCACAGCTGCAAACATGATTTTTACGTAGCAAAGGTGCACTGAAGCTGTCCTCAGCAATTAATAAATATAATAATAACAATATTTTCACTGGTGACTTTTTCACTCGCAGCAGACCAAAGCACTTCACAAATAAACATGTGTTATTAACATAATGTTTTACAGATGGGGAGGAAAACCCACTTGATTTAGGTTAAGGCCACATAACTGCATGCCCATGTTTGTCAAACAAATCACATGTATGATCTTAAAGAGAGCTCAGGATTGTAACCAGGGTTTGATAGCCTCTGTTTTTCCTTTGGAAAACTCATCACCTAATAGCATTTGAACTTCACAAGAACAATACTTAGTACTTTGATTTCTAGCAGCATTCGCCTCAATGAATCCCAGTGAACCAGAGAGGAACTGGTCCAAAGGAAAGTCCTCAGGGCTGTCCTAGGGACCTGACAGAGGATGGAAGTTACAGAGCCTCAGTCGACTTTACAACAATTTCCTCTCATTCCAGACAAACTTTCATCAATATGAACAGAATGGATATTTTGTAACATTATACTACTCATTCATCATATGGCCTAAAGATTAAGTTTTCTGAAAGTTAATAAAAGGGGCGTGATTTGTGCTTCACAATTTATAATTCTTTTTAAAATATTTTTTATTTAGCAGAGAGATAGGAGAATGGGCACACCTGGGTCTGAGGCTGCTGAAAGGAACTCCAAATGCATGCACCATTCTGTGTATCTGGCTTAACATAGTAACTGGGGAATCAAACTAGGGTTGTTAAGCTTTGCAAATAAGCACCTTAATCATTCAGCCATCTTCCAATGCCTATTTATAATTTTTTTTTATAGTGAAAGTCTGTGAAAGCAAATTTTAATGCAATATCATAATTTTCATGAACATGTAGTTCCTTTGACTTCAGTATTCTGAACAGTCTCAAAGCCAACACATTGAAAATTAGATATGCTTCCATTATTTTTCTCTAATTAAATATGGCATCGTTATCAAAACATACAAAAATTCAACAAATAGATTGAAATATTTTCAAATTCCAGTTGTCAGGTATTAGGTCACTGCAATAATTTTGTACTTAAAAATATTAAAAGCAGTAGACCATAAACATATAAATTTGAATATATATTTCAGTACAATGAAACTATTTCCCATTTTGATTATGCAAAATACATCGCTTATTAAATTTCTGTAACTAGTCATACATCATTATTTTATATGTTTTACAGTGCTGCAAACATTAGTAATATGATACATTGTGGCAAGCAGAATCCTGTGGGCCTAAAAGATTATAATTAAAAAGGGAGTTAAATAAACTAAATTCTGTATATTTAAATAATGCAAGTTTATCACAACAGAATAGAATCTAAGGTATGTAAAATCCCATACATAAGTTTTAAAAATGTGTGAAATATTAAATGATTACTATCTTTAATTTTTTATAAAAATTAAAATGTATTGGATGTTTCAACTTTTATTTTAGGTATGTATATTATCTTTTATCCTTATGAAAAAATGATTTATATCTATTGGCTTTTATTTATAATGATTACATTTTATATTAATTTATATATTTTATATTGTCTATTTCCTTTTATGTTTTTACTTAGCATACAGAGTTTTAGTATCATAATATGTTCAAATACAATTTGTTTTAGTTGATTCTCCTCCCTATCTACCCCATTTTCCTCAAACCTCTTGACTCTATTATTTCCTGCTCCTCCATTCTATTTCTGTGTCACATGTATCCTTTTGTTATGTCCCTTTAAACTACCCAGTTTATCATGGTATGAAGCAATTCCTCACTGAGGTTTGATTTCTGTTTCATTAGTGATTAGATCTGCTTAAAATTTTCTTCATATACATATTGGTCAATTTTTGTCCTCTATAGAGAAATGTCTGCTTAGATCACTGTCTGAGTTTCATAAGTAGAATGCTATGCTATGTATTTTTTTTTGCTATTGAATTTTTGGAGTTTTGTAAATATTCTATATTATCAGTTCAATGTTAGATGTTTAGTTTGTATGTCTCCCCTCTTTTTTGAACTTTCTGGCTGCATTCTCTTTATTGTATAGCGGGATGTGTAGAAGTGATTTAGCTTGATTAATATAGGTTCTCCTATTTTGAATTTGGGATTACATTCTTTTTTTATTGTCCATAATGAGTTACATTATTTAGTGGGCAAACAATGAGTTGTTATCCCCAATTCCCCAATGCTCCCCCTCCCCCATCCCCAAACAGCTGGATATCCTCCTCCGTGGGTCGTCTGGATCAGTCCTTGGGACAGGGGACCATGGATAGCCTAGTATTCAGCCAGGTTCTCCTGACGCTAATATGTTGTTACTGAGGGGTGCCATGCCACTGGATAGTCTCCTCCACCGGATCTCACAATCATTCTGCCCCCTCTTCCGCACAGTTCCCTGAATCGTGGTGGATGAGTATTAAGGCTGCTTTATTGTTGTGAGCTTAGGGGTCATTGTGTCAAAAATCATTGGTTTCTGTCTCACTGGCTTATCCTGTGTAGATTGAAAGGCTGAGGCTATGGGTTCCTTTGTTCATCCCATCATTCTCTTTGGGGTTCCATATGGATTCTCCGTGATATGACTGTGGTGGCTCTCTCTTGCCAGGATCTCAGCTATCAGCCTACAGTCGGTTGGTAGGGTTAGATGGGCCCCAGCTCTCTTACTGCATCCTGAAAAACACAAACATAATCTCCAACGGAGAGTGAGGTCAGTGTAGGTTAACAAATTTACACAATTCTGGATTACCTGGATTCTATTTTTAGTAGCCTCCCTGTTAATCGTTCCCATAGTGCATCTTGTCTTGGGAGCCCAAGAATACGGGATCTGTTGCCTATTGCCCTACATCCCAAGTTCCAGACAAGGGCTCCCCCTCACTAAGTGGAACATTTGGCCAAATTTGAAAGCTGTTGATTGTCCCCCCAGACCCAGGCTTCCCCATTACACAAGTGCTCCTTTCTTGGCTAGCTGTGTTCTCCCATTAGGAGGTGTGGTCAGCCTACTCATGGCTGCAGATTGTGTTTCATGTCAGTGGATTATGTTTACTCCAGCTGTCATTGATCAGTTTCCCCTGGCAGCCTCTGCAGTGCCTTCCAGCACTACACTAACTGCCTTCTGGGAGCTGGATACTGCTCTGGACCTGAAAGTGTCTCTCGATGCTGGTCTATAGCAATCTGTGGTTTCTTCAGCAACAGGGTTTTGCCTCAGGCCTGGGGAGGGCACTCAAGGGCTTTGACAGAATTCTGTCTTGTTGTTGGAGCATCATGGGTCACTTTGGTCAACATCTCAGTGAGGGAAAGAACCGGTGGTTGGAGAAAGGGGTTGTCAGACTGATCTAATTGTTCACAGGCTAAGACTCTCTCCCCTAACACTCATGGCCCCTCTTGCCAGTTGACTCCCACTACTTTCTCAATAGGTAACAGTATGCTCATGAGGATTTTATGTTTTGGAACCTAATATGGTTTAACCTCATGCTTAAACTATTCCCCTCCCCCCATCCCTTACCCCTCATTCATAACCTCTCACTTCTTTCTACTAGTCTGCATAGAGTTTATGGTTATCCAGGTTAAGGAATGCATATGAGGGAGAATATGCGGCGTTCGATTCTCTGTTCTTTTGAGTGTTTACTTAGTAAGATCTGCTCGAAGTCAGACCATTTTTTCCAAAATTTCAATATGTCATTTTTCCTTTCAGCTGAGTAAAATTCCATCGTGTAAATATACCACAGTTTGTCTGTCCATTCCTCCATGGATGGGCATTTGGTTTGATTCCAATTCTTAGCTATTATGAATTGAGCTGCTATAAATATAGTTGTACAAATATTTCTGCGTCGAGATGTGACATCTTGTGGATAGATGCCTAGAAGAGGGATAGCTGGGTCCATTGGTAGTTCTATGTCCATTCTGTCTAGGAGTCTCCACACTGCTTTCCATAATGGTTGAACAAGTTTGCAATCCCACCAGCAGTGAATGAGGGTTCCTTTTTCCCCGCATCCTCGCTAGCAACGATTGTTGTTTGTTTTCTTTATTATTGCCATTCTGACTGGGGAAAGGTCATATCTCATTGTGGTTTTGATTTGCATTTCCCTGATGCTTAAGGATTCTGAGCACTTTCTCAAGTGAGAAAAGGCCATTTGTGTTTCCTCCTCTGTGAATTCTCTGTTGAGATCACTGCCCCATTTTGTGAGGGGGCAGTTTGCTTTTTGGTTATTAATTTTTTTGAGTTCTCTGTAGGTTTTGGAAATTAGGCCTCTGTCTGAGTTGTAGCTGGTGAAAATCATCTCCCAGTTTGAAGGGGGTCAATTGACTTTGAAGACAGTGTTTTTGTCTGTACAGAAGCTTTTGAGCTTGATCAGGTCCCATTGGTTAAGTGACTGTTGCACTTGCTCGGCTACTGGAGATTTGCTCAGGAAGTTGTTCCCTACTCCTATCTCATGTAGGGTTCCTCCTACTTTTTCTTCCAGGGTATTCAGGGTTACAGGATTTGTTCCATTTGGAATTGATCTGTGTGCATGGTGAATGTTCTTTGAAAAATTCAATAAGATCGACAAACCCCTGGCCAACTTAATCAAACAAAAAACCGAGAAGGCCCAAATTAACAAATTAAAAAAATAACAACAGATCCTGAAGAGATTGGAAGAATCATCAGGTCATACTTCCAAAACCTCTACTCTGCAAAATTAGAGAAGTTGGAAGAAATGGATAAATTCCTGGACACCTACCAACTTCCAAATCTCAGACCAGAGCTGATAAAGATATTAAACAATCCGATAACAATCACAGAGATTGAATCATTAATCAAGAACCTCCTAAATGAAAAAGCCCAGGTCCAGATGGTTTTTCAACTGAATTCTACCAAAACTTCATCAAAGAACTGAAACCTCTATTTTGAAGCTTGTCAGGGACATAGAAAAAGATGGTAAGCTCCCAAGCTCCCTCTATGAAGCTACCATCGCCCTAATTCCCAAACCAGGCAAGGATGTAACAAAAAAAGAAAACTACAGACCCATATCCCTGATGAACTTGGATGTAAAATTCTTAAACAAAGTCCTAGCAAACCGAATACAAACCCACATCAAGTCTGTAATTCACCCTGACCAAGTCGGCCTCATTCCAGGGATGCAGGCATGGTTCAATATACACAAGTCAATAAATATAATTCACCACATTAACAAACTCACCCGCAAAAACCACATGGTCATCTCAAATGTTGAAGGAGTCTTTTGACAAAATTCAACACCACTTCATGTTCAAGACCCAGGATAGAATAGGCATCAATGGACTATAACTCAACATGATAAAAGTAATATATACAGATATCCTAAAGCAGAAATCATCCTCAATGGAGAACGACTCAAGGAGTTCCCGCTTAACTCAGGAACAAGACAGGGGTGTCCACTCTCACCACTACTATTTAACATAGTCCTTGAAGTTCTAGTCCAAGCAATAAGACAAGAGAACAGCATAAAAGGGATACAAATCGTAGAGGAAGAAGTCAAACTATCCCTCTTTGCAGATAACATGATCTTATATATATCAGATCCAAAGAACAGTATTAGTAATCTCCTGAAGGTGATCAATGCCTTCAGCAGAGTGGCAGTATACAAAATTAACACACAAAAATTAGTAGCCTTTCTATATACAGAAGACAAGCACTCGGAAAAAGATATCAGAGAAACTGTCCTGTTCTCTATATCCTCAAATAAAATTAAATACCTGGGAATATTACTAACCAAGGTAGTGAAATACTTATATAAGGAAAATATTGAAACACTCAAAAGGGAAATAGAGGAGGATGTGACAAGATGGAAAGATATTCCATGCTCATGGATACGGAAAATCAATATAGTAAAAATGGCAATCCTGCCAAAAGCAATCTACAGATTCAACGCAATGCCAATAAAAATCCCAACCTCCTTCTTCACAGACATAGATAAAATCTACAGTCACCAGGTATCCAAAGAAACATTTTTGTGTGTGTTTGTTGTGAGTTTTCTGGATAAGTAGAGCATTTGATTAAAGTTTCAGTAGCACCCCCTTAGTTGGATGAGTGTAATCCAACTTTGAGGGCTTTAGTCTTTGAGGGATTGAGTAGTAGAGAAGAAAAGAGAAGGTAGACTTCACCCCTTTCTCTTATCTCATCTCTTTAACTGAACTACTCATCCTTTATAGAGCCCTTGAGCTGAGACAGAAGCAACTGACTGCAAGTTTGTCAGGTGTGGGGACCTTAGCGTTGTGACACTGGCTTTTCTTGTTTTTATCAGTAGACAACAATTCCTCAGACTTCTCAGCCTCAATAATTACATGAGGCAAGTCCTCACAATAAATTTCAGGAAAACACTCAACTTCTTACATTACTTACCATATATTTTCATTAGGTTGAAGCTTGACAAATACACATGGAATTTTAATGTATTTTTAAAATTTAAATTAAACATACTGTGGAAATTATTGTTGGAAACTTAATTTTTAAAAATATTTTTATTTTTTTGAGAGACAAAGTGGAGAGAGAGAAAAAGAGGGAGAGAGAGAGAGAGAGAGAGAGAGAGAGAGAGAGAGAGAGAGAGAGAGAATGGGTATGCCAGAGTCTCCTGTACCTACCTGCAAATAAATTCCAGATGCTTGAAACACTTTGTGCATCTGTCCATATATGGATAACATGAAATTGAAACCAGCCCATCAAGCTTTGCATAAAAGTGCCTTTAACTGCTATGCCATCTCTCCAGCCCTACTTTTCCCTTTTTAATGGGAAACGCCAAAAACATAATTGCATAGAACATGTTTTCACAATTGATTTTGCATGTGTATGTATGTGGTGGGTATGATGTGGTCGTGATGGTATGTGGATGTGTAGGTAGTATATGTCCATGTGTATATGGAAATAGAGTCCTCCCTACATTCATACCAGAGGACAATGTCTGATGTTTTCTCCATTGCTCATCCACTGTTTCCCTTCAGGATTCACTTCACTGATTCTTGAACTTACTATTTTCATGAGCTCCAGTGACTTTTTCCTTGAACTTACTATTTTCATGAGCTCCAGTGACTTTTTCCTCTGTTGTTCCCCATAGAACTTTGGCAACAGGTTTGCTCTATAAGAGGATTCTGGGGAAGCAAACAGTTTTCTCAGGCCTACTGAGTCCTCCTTGCTTGCACAGAAAGTGTTCTTAACAGCCATCCACTCTGCCTTCTTATTGCCATATTCAAATTATTTTATTTATTTATTTGCAAGCAGAGGCATACAGAGAGAAAGAGACAGAGAGACAGAGACAGAGAGAAAGTACAGGTGTGTCAGAGCCTCCAGCCACTGCAAATGAACTCCAGATGTATGTTCGACTTTGTTCATCTGGCTTATGTAGGTACTAGGGAATAGAGCCCAGGTTGTTAGGCTTGTGACAAGTGCTTTAACTGCTGAGCCATAACTCTAGCCCCATTATCACCATTATTAACAAAATAAAACTATATATATACATATATATATATACTCTAATTATTTTAGTATTATTTCTGTTGAATTGTTTTATTTTTGCGATAATTTGCAATATGGTATATGATAAAATTTAGAATACCATATACAGTCACAGAGCTGCTCTCCATCATTACACAGATATCCATCAGTACTTATAGGTCACTGGTTCCAGGAACCACTCAATTTTCTGGTAGCCCTGCAATTATTTATAACCTAAACATATCCTCTCAAATATTTCTTCTATTGCTAACAATAATAATTTTCACATGGACACTATCCAGATGTTAACTATGCTGTGTTGCTTAGGGAATATTGGCGTGGAGGAGGGTATTCTACACAGATTTAATTGGTTCTTCTCTCATTTTCCATCTGTGGTTGGATTAATCTATGGATGTATAAAAAAATCAAAGCCATTGTTAGGCTGTATATTTGTTGATATTTAAGTTATCATTTATTATTTTGAATTATTAAAACAAAGCCAGAGTACAATGAACTATTTGCATGATACTGACCTAAAATGTCTTCTCTTTTGTTTAGAAATTCCTCATATTATAGTTTGAATATGAAAATAGTTTTCATGACTTTTTATTTGTAGTTTTCAAGATTATTTTATTCTATAGTTTTTTATTGTGTGGCTTTAAATGATATTCTATCCTTATGCTTTGGTTGTTTAAAAGTTAACTAACACTTTTCTGTGATGCTCTATGCTGGTTGTCATTCATTTTGAAAATGCAACTGAATAAGGAGTTTTTTTTTTGGAAAAGTTTAGTGCATCAAAATATTTAGAGATATGATGAAAAATAGAAAAAAATCTGCATATACAAAACATTTTTTAAGAAAAACCTAATGGTAATATATTTTGAATTTTCATATATTATTCAAAACATCTATTTCTTATAAAGTAAAAAATTTATACTATTCACTCATTTATACCTTCCCTGTAAATATGTCAAGTACATTTATCTAGATTCTACTTCAGTAAACAGTTTTTTCTTTCACAGGAGCACAGTAACATAAACTAACATTTTCCTCCAAGGTCAGAATGAGGGAACACTCCAGCATTTGGACTCATTTTAGAGCAATGAAAGTTGTCAGGCCAGCCTGGGGGAGACAATCAACAGCTTTCAAATTCGACCAATTTTCCACTTAGTGAGGGGTCCCCTTGTCTGGAACTAGGGATTCAGGGCTATAGGCACCGGATCCCGTACTTTTGGGCTCCCAAAACAAGATGCACTATGGGAGCGAGTGACAGGGAGGCTACTAAAAATAGAATCTAGGTAATGCAGAATTGTGTATATTTGTTAATCTACACTGATCTCACTCTCCGATGGAGACTGTTTGTATTTTTCAGGATGCAGCGAGAGAGCATCTAACACTACCATCTAACCCATCTAACCCTACCAACAGACAGTAGGCCGATAGCTGAGTTTCTGGCAAGAGAGGAGCCACCACAGTCATACCATGGAGGATCCATATGGAACCCCACAGAGAATGACGGGATGAACAAGGGGCCCACAGCCACAGCCATTAAATCAACACAGGATAAGCCAGTGAGACAGAAACCAATGATTTCGACACAAAGACCTCTAAGCTCACAACCTTAAAGCAGCCTTAATACTCATCCACCAGGACTCAGGGAACTATGCGGAAGAGGGGGCGGAAAGATTGTAAGAGCCTTGGTGGAGGAGATTATCCAGAGGCATGGCCAGGAGAACCTGGCTGAATACTAGGCTATCCATGGTCCCCTGTCACAAGGACTGATCCAGAAGACCCATGGAGGAGGTTATCCAGTGGAGGGGTGAGGGGAGGGTAGCGGGGAATTAGGGATAACTCATTTTTTTGCCCACTAAATGTTGTAACTCATTATGGACAATAAATTAATAAAATAAAATATTAAAAAAAAGAAAGTTGTCAGGCCAAGGAGAAATTCCCAGTGCTCCTCCTTGGAATAGTACTTTACACTGTGAGTTAAGACTAAAATAAAAGAACAGCAGTTGCATTTCTCTCTCCTACATTAATTGGGCAAGTAACACTGTTCATCCTTGTGTTTCCTCATCTACAAAATCAACATTGTATGACAGTACAATAATAATATACCATCTTCGCAATGTTGTTTGAATCACAATAAGCAGTATGAAAAATGCATGTAGATTCATGTTAGTGTATTTCTATACATAGAAAGTCCCTAGTCAGACCTTTTGTCCTCAGTTGGACAAAATTGAGTTTGTTATCTAAAGTGTTGACAGTTCCTGCACAGTAGTATATCATTAATAACTATTACATATTGAGGATAGATGTGAAATAAGCCACCAATTATACATGAGGGATATATATTTTATTAGATTAATCCTTACAATGTTTATTTGTTAAATTCTCTTTCAGAGAAGATGTATGGCCATGTTTAAAAATACAGAATTCTTAATGCTATTTCTCCATATATAAATGGGTAGACAGATAGATAGATAATCAGTTGAATATTTGCATTCTGCAAATAGAAATTTCCAAAGTGGTGTGAGACATGACTTCTTAAACTTATATTCCACTGTCTGTCTAAAGACAATAAAACAGGTAACAGAAGATACCTGTTTTCCCTATCAGTGGTAAAGGCTTCCCTCCTTATACAAAGAGCACAGTGCTACTGTTCTTATTGGTTTTCTGCTCTGGCATGCACAACCCTGCTTAAGCAGGGGCATATTGTGACTTCTTGTCCTTCTGAGTGTAACAAGGATGCTTGTCAATGGTTCTTAAAATACAGAATGTTGGGGGAGGGGGACCTTAAGAAGACAGCAGGGACCAAATGGCAGCTCCCTAAGGAGAAGATACCAGGGACCAGGCCAGTAGATCTTCAACAGCTCAGGCACCTTCCTTTCCCCCCAAAATCAGGAACCGCTGGAGATCTGGGGAATCCAAGGAACCAGAGCTAGAGCCACACAGCATCCAGCCACAGCCAATATCCACAGAACCGACCAGCCTAGCTGAACACATAACAGGAAAAAAAGGGAGCCAGCATAGGTGAGACGTGAGACAGAAGCCACGTGTAACGGAAACAGGGTCATCTTACACTAGGGCAATACCTACCCGAAAGTCAGGTATATAGGCCTTCCCTGGAAGTACTAATTGAACCATCCATGTCAGGACAGGTTATGTGTTAGAGTTGAATTGATGTGCTTTGGGATGGCTTTGTCATTCTTAAATAAGCTGGGTTTTAACAATGAAGTTATCACCTTTGATATCTCTTGATTTGTAGGGCCTTTTGTTGTTTTCTTCTTTCTTTTTTGTTTAACATTTTATTGATAGCTTCCATAATTGTAGACCATAAGCCAGTATGATGCCCTCCCCATTCACACCCTCCCTCTCAATTAGTCTATATTTTGTTTCAATGTCACCATCTTTTCCTCTCATTATATGTAGGTATTATCAGGCACCTGTGAAATAATGAATATCAAGGCCATTTTGTGTCTGTAAGCTTTAATTATAAGCAGTACTATCCCTCCTTTGGTTCTTATGATCTTTCTGAGACCTCTTCCAAAACAGACCCGATCTTGGGAAGTGTGATAGAGATGTCCCAGTTCTGAACACTGTTTTATTCTCAGAACTATGGTGTCTTTTTGCATTATTCCAGTGGTCACAGCCATCTGAAAAAGAGAAGCTTCTTAAGCCAAGAGTTCAAATAGCATTATTATTTGGGTATACTTATTTAAAAAAAAAACTGCTTGTAATGGAGTTTATTGGGCATAATATATGCATTTAGCCAGAAAACTTCAGGTGTTATTCCCCTAGGGCTCAAGCACATGTGGTCTTTAGCAATATTCTTCTGTCTTTTTTGGGGGTAGGGTCTCACTGGGTCCCAGGCCAACCTGGAACCCACTATAGACCTCAACCTCCCAGTTGACAGGATTAAGGGTGTGAGTTAATAGACACCCTGTGGAACTTTGGATTTGCTAGATTATCTATTTAATCCTCCCTAATGCTTAATTACTCTGCTGATCATATTTATATGTCTATATTGCCCAGTCAGATATTAGGACTCTATTTAGCTCCACCCAGCCAACTAGAACATACCCATAGCAGTCAACTATGACACCTTGGGTCACTTCTGTTGTTACTCTGGGAGTAATATAAGAGCCACACCTGGCATTTTAGGCTCCCACCCTGAATATATACAACTTCTGATCTTCACATCCATGAATACAGCAGATAATTAGAAAATGCAAGCATTGAATTAACTCAAGATGCAAAAACTCTTTACATTACAAAACAAGAAACAAAAAAACTCAAGGCATCTCTTATAAAACTTGAGGCATTTTTGTGGATTAAGTTTAGAGTTTTAATACATAAGTAGTCCTTTATACTAGTTCACACTTAATACTAACAAACCACCCTAGGAATAAAAAAAAATGTTGTGTTCTACAGCCCTACTCTACCCAGCATGAGTAAAGGTAGTGATATTTACTTCTCTTGGAACAAGTCCCAAGGTGCATGTCTCATAACTGGAGATGTGTGAAACAGGGGATTGTGAATGGATTCAGAGAAAGACGCATTATTTCTCTATAAACAACTTAGATGGAGAGCTTCTATATCATATGAAATCTTTGATTTAATTATTAGTCTTACAAATATTGAATTAGTGTGTAAACATTTTCAAAACTGAGATTTTGGGCAGAAGATATGGCTAAGCGGTTAAGGCGTTTGCCTGCAACACAGAAGGACCTGAGTTTGATTCTCCTGTGCCCATATAAAGCCCGTTTCTCTCTCTCTCTCTCTCTCTCTCTCTCTCTCTCTCTCTCTCTCTCT
>PVHP010014279.1:0-39422 GCA_004024765.1 Zapus hudsonius | reverse complement strand
AACCCATGCTTCTAGGGGAAATTCCCACTACCAGAGAGAGCTACAGAGAGACTACACCCATTAGGAGCTATCCAAAATAGCAATGTTGTCTCATTAACATATATTGATCTCACTCTCTGATGGGGATTCTGTTTGTATTTTTCAGAAGGCAGTGAGAGAGTTTGGAACAACTCAATTCCACCAACAAGACATTGGATGTCCGTTGACATCCTGGCAGGAGACAAAACACCCCTGGCCTTCACACAGGGCCCAAATGAAAACTATGAGAAAGTGATGAGACAAACAGGAGACCAGTCACCACAGGATGTCTGAAAGGTCAATGGAGACAGACGCCAAATTACACAACACAACCCAGGGCAAAAGTCCAGAGATACTTAATATCTCAACAATAAAGCAGACTTAAAACTGAGCAGAATGTAAGAGCCATGGTTGGGGATAGTATCCAGAGACATTGCCCCCCTCAGCAACAATGCACAAAGGGGAAGAAAAAAAAAGGAAAAAAATAGCTACCTCTGGTGCAGTTGATAACCCCCTAACTTATGGACAGAGGAAGGACCCCAATGAGTAGGGGACAGAGAGGAAGGAAATGGGGACACCTTCACAAGATTTGTCATACAATGTATCTATTTATTCATAATAAAGATATTAAATAAAAATTATTGTAAGCTTATATATTAATTTCTCAATAAAACCATATTAAAAATAAAGAATGAAACAGGTGAGATATTTGTTTCTTTCTAGTCCTCCTTGGGGAAAAAAATTAGCCCAGAGCCTTCATACAAAGAAAAGCCCTCAATAGCTAGTCCTGTATCAAATACATGCAGAACATACATTCTGGGGAATAAGAAATTTTCCATCCTGTAGTTGATTCATTTATATTTTGCATCAGGTAGTCCCTTAGGCTTACAGCTCAGGAAAGGAAGCAGTTATTGGAATAGTTACATTTTATAAAGACAAGAAATTAACACCTTAGAAAAGCTTCCTTTCAATTTCTAGAAGATACTTTTACAAACCAGAGAGCAGTTAAGAGGAGGTTGTAAGGATTGAGATTGGTCATGAATCCATTTCACATAGGAAGTGGTTAAGGAAGTGATTGCTATTTAGCTCTGAGGAGAAATGTTAACAGGTGCATGTATTAGATGGGCAAATAGCAGGCTTATTTCCTGATATAAATAGTGCTTCCCAAGAGGGGTTTTAATGGATGCTTTCAGGTGGTGTAACAAATGATATACTCCTATCACCTTTGCATTAGAAAAAAGAAAAAACCTAGTCCATCAAGTAAAACAAACTTTTGATTTGGATCAGAATTTGTAAATTCTTTGTTAAAGTATAGTTAATTTTAAAAATGAATTTTTAGAAGGAAAAATGTAATCAAGAGTAAAGATAGCTCTTTCAACAATTGTGAAGAGTGTTTATAAATATGACTACAGAGTTCCACCAGAGACAAATGGACATGATAAGCAGTATTCTTCAATCAAAACAAAACAAACGAGTGATGCCGCCAATGGGTTCTCATTAGGGCTAGGAAGCAGGAAACAGTACTCTCCTCGATCTTTTCTGGACCTGCCAGAATCGTGTTGTTCATTTTTTTTTAGATAGCTTTTGAAGGAATAGTAGAAATCAACTAATTTACAATTGCTACAAATGTACTAAAGTAATGGAACTGTTTTAATCAAAGTAAAACGGTCTGCAAATTATAGCCCAAGTATTCTCAAAATTGCTTCTCTTTTATATCTTTCTAGTAGTTTTTCACAGAACTGTACATTAGTTTAATATGAAATATGATCAGCTGTTTCATGCACCTGCCTCTCCTCCTACCCCTTCTTGATGAACAGCAGTTACTGATTTTGCAACTCACTGATATATTACAATTCATTGTTTGAAAGAGATCATACGTGTACTATTTTATGAATTTGTAAATTAGTAGTTGAATCAAGAATAAGTTTAAAAGCCTCATAAGCCCTGTGATGAAGCTCTGAATTTTTAGAGATTTGAAATTTCCGGGCGTTGGAGAACAGGACAAGCCACCCTCTTCATTCGGGCAGCTTTATAGGAGAGCAATCCAGCAACCTTGTAAACAGGTGCTTTCCTGAAGGCAGAATTAGGTGATGGATGAACAGGTGGGTTGGCACCAGGAGACCAGAGTGAAAAGCACAGTTTTGCAAGTTACCAGCTGAGTGTTCTGAGGCAATGAATTAATCTCTCTGAGATCAAATTTCTTGCCTATTATGTTGGAATTATGTGGCAGGTGTTTCTCCTGCCCTGAATCTGAAACCCTTGTCCTCTATGATTTCTGCCACCTTTGCAGTAGCTAGCTTTATATTAGCCCAGATACACACAAATGGAATTCAGTTTCTATGTCCTGGACTGTGACATTTTGAATCTCTTGAAGCTGATTGATCCCAGCACATGGCATTCTGAGGAAGTTCTGAGCAAGAGGTCATTCGTCGACCAGCCAGCAAATCCCCAGCTTTCTGTCTGTGAGCACACTAATCCACAGCTTGTTCTAGGACTTTTCCAGAAGGCCCACATGATCCAGTCACTACAGCTCTTCCAAACTCTTGAGTTTCTTTTGAATTTTCCTCCCCTGATCACACTTCCCGTCATTACTTTAACATTCTGGAATCTTCTTCCACATACATGAACTATATCACTTACTCTCTGCTATAAATCACTTCAGTGAAAATCTAACTTCACTCCAAGTTTATGTATTAGATGACAAAGGTATAGTCTGTCTAAGGTGGATGCCTAGTACTTCATAAATGGCTAGAAACTATATTTAAGACAATTCTTTCACAGCACAAAAATAAATTTTAGAAAGTTAAAACAATTGTCATGTGCCAAAATATAATTTGCAGAATTAGAACTCAAATTCAGGTAAGTGCATAGGTATCTGCTGATGCAGCAAAATAATCAATTTTATTAACTTTAATCCATAATTTATTTCCTTAAACTTTAACTGAAGAGTATAATTAAGGATTTGTATAAAATATTTTACAGTATCTATGTACCATAAACCAGTATGATCCAATTAAAATGTTGGCAGATGTAGAAAGATATCCGAAATATTTTGTATGTGATCCATAGTGTGTGCAGCAAAATCCTGTGAGTAAATACATACTATACATGAATAAATGCATACACACTGATAAGATAATTCAATGTGATAGTTCTTTTTAATATTTTATTTATTCATTATCAAGCAGAGAAAAACATAGAGAGGGAGACAGACAGAAACAGACAGACAGGTAGAGAGACAGAGAGAGAGAGAGGGAGAAAGCGCCAGGGCCACCACCTTGTGGGTCTGGCATATGTGGGTACTGGGGAATTGAACCCCAGGCCTTAGGCCCTGTAGGCAAGTGCCTTAACTACTGAGCCATCTCTCCAGCCCTCAGTGTAATAGTTCTATACTATGTTTTGAAGAAGGTAAGTTCTTTGAAACATAGAATTCAAGATTGGTTTGACAGTTGCATTGTTACACTTTTAAGCATTTAGTAGTTTCTTATTTGGAGAGCCAGAATATGTTGCTTAATTGAAGTCAAAGGAAAAATACTTTCAACTCAATGATCAGTGTTCTCTTGAGAGAACTTTCAGGGTTCTGTAGGCTGTGTAAAGAAACGGAAGACCATATCCAAATTTAAGCGTTGTGTTTTGTGGTTTTCACAGAAATGTTGTTCAAAAGAGTAGTTCCTGGAATGTATCTCTAAAAAGCCAAATCAAACTCTGACTTTCAAAAGCTCAGAAGTCAGATTGTGCTGCTAACTAGAGTATTTTCCTAATTGTACCATAAAGCTGGTATCAGAGATATAAATATCATTCACCCATCTGTTTAATTCGAGGCAGAGTATCAGGAGGGCCAATCAGTCACAACACAAGTCAGGATGACATTGACCAAAAACTAAACACAAACACAAAATTCGAGAAGTAAGGGGAAGGGTTCTGAGGTCTTACTTTGGGTATTGTGAGATTTGGGTTCCACTAGTGAAGACAGCTGAAGAAAAGAACTTGTCTGTGTCTTTACCAATGTTATATTTATTCAACACTGCTATGGAACCACAGATACATGAGGTGTTTCAATAACTATCATAATGACCTCTCATTATATGACATCACAAAATAGAGCCAGTATTTGAATGTGATGTTCTATTTCAGGGTCATCATGAAACTTAGCTTTGAATGACCTGTTCTGATTACATTCTTGGCTACACTTGCCAAATGCAAGTGTAATTGATAATTTGGTTTGTAGCATGACTAACAATGATGAGAACATATATGGGAGACACTAAGAAGGATTTCTGGATGTTGTAAAATAATGCACAAATGAATGGAACAGATAGATCTATTTATAATTACACATATCATGGTGTTTCACTCCTTCAAACACTGATATTAAAAAAAAATAACTTTATGCTATGTGTGGTGGTGCAGGCCTTTAATCCCAGCACATAAGAGGCTAAGGTAGTAGAATTGCTATAAGTTTCAAGTCATCCTGGGGCTACAGAGTGAGTTCTAGGTCAGTGTGGACTAAAGTGAGACCCTGCCTCAAAAAGAAACAAACAAAACACAAATAATTTTTTGCTTGGAACTGCTATTTTTGCTTCCTGGTGGCTCAGGAAGTAAAGTGCTTGCAAAAAAAAGCCTAAGGATCTGAGTTCAGATACATGGAAAAGTCTATCATGGTAATCCCAAACCTGGGGAGGTGAAGACAGAAGGTTTTTTAAGACTTGTGGGCTAGAACAAATCTAACTGAATCAGTGAACCTGAGGTTCAGTGTAAGACTGTGTCTCAAAAACCAAGACACAGAGGAACCACTCATAGCTAATCATCTAGAGCCCTAACAAAACCTTTAAGGAAGTGGTGATGAACAAAAGAGCTACTTCCACTGCAAGGAAGATATCCAATGTAACGATAACAGAGATAGACAGCAAGGATGCCTAAATAGTCCAAAACACAAATTCAGAGACTCCTAAGGACTCAGCAATTAAGCAAATTTAAAACTCGCCCACCATGACTCAGAGAAATTTGCAGAAGACGTGGTGGAAAATTGACAGAGCTATGGTGGGGTAGAATATCAAATGCAAAAAGCAGTGTGTCATCCTGGCTTTAAGGGGTTTTCTCTAATACATGATATTGAGCCTCTTGTTATGTTAATATATATTATATGCATATATGAGAATATATTTTTATATATGCAAATAAAAAATTAAAATAAACAAAGCCTCTACTTGGTGGTTATGATCAATAAAGCCATTTCATATACTTGGAAAAAAACTGAGATGCAGAGGTAGTGTGTAAGACAAGTTGCATTCACCTTTGGATTCCAAATGCATGTGCAAACACATTCATGGGCACTTGCACACGTGTGTGCACACTCACATAGGAAAATAATTACACACGCAAAAAGAATTATTTTTCCTTGACATCTATATATGCCAGCATCTTTACATGAGCAATCTTATCCTCTTCCCTCTTAGCAGCAGCAAGAGTTTGAGCTTAATTTTACAAGACACTGACAGTTCTGAAATGCTTGGTGCTGGCCCAAATCAGTCATTAGATGATGCACCTGGTCTTTGCAGGATGATCTGTGGGCCTCAGACCTGCAGAAGCTTCTACATTATTCTGGCTCCAACTCAGCACCAATATTTTGGAACAATCGATAATTCCAGCTATGATAGTTTCAGTTTGTAATTCCTTTTGAAACATGATGATAAAAGAGATGGCAGTGGGTCCAGTAATTCGAAGTTAACTGCAGCATTCTATTACCACCCACTGGAAGATCATGTGACCTTGTATGAAAACTGATAAGCCAAAAAGATGTTAGCACAGTTGACCCTATCAACATAAATAAGTAAATCATTGTAATAAAAATGGGGAAGATATTCCAGTCACTGATCACATTAAAATGTATATGACATGTAATATGAAATGTAATATGACATGGCTCTTCACAGGTGCTTCATGAAATTGAAAATGCAATGGTTACCATGTTTCAAGCTGGTCCCAACAAGAAAGGAGTACAGAATTTCAGCAAAGCTTATAAAAGATTCTTATTTCATCATAAAGCATATAATGCAAAGAATCAGCCCTGTTAAAGCTACTCTAGATGAGGATTTTACAAAGGAGGTCACCCACCACCCTTAGTTCTCAGCAGTTCTTATATGTGTGAATTCAAGTAAGCTAAGTAAATATCAGTTTCATTATCAGTATTCATGACCATATGCATGCACCATACAAATATAAAATGTTTTTAATGCTGGACACCCATTTTGAAAAGTCCCAAGACAATTGCTTTTTCCCACATGGGTTACTGATGTTGCTTCACACAATTTCAACTTCTATAGACAGAGGAAGGACTGCCTATGTTGTCTTGAAGATGAAATGAGGTACTCTACAAAAAGTTTGTATTGTGCTTTGCTCAGGGAGTGTGAGGCTTAGGGAGTGTGAGGCTTAGGGATGCTCATAACAAAGGTAACACCACTAATTGACTAAAATAATAAGAGTGTGGAGAAATCAATATCAATGTTGGATCCAGTGACAGGTATATGTTTGGGTGTGCAAGCCATGAAGTAATGAGGTTTAAAGATTCAGTTTTAAGCATTCTATTCTGCATCCAAGCAAATAGGTCACAAGTGAGGAAGTCCCATTTAATGGTCTTTTTTGCCACTATTAAGCTTGTGTTGCTAATTTTTTAAAAAAAAAATTATCCATTTAATGGTCTTAAATGTGCGTGTTCATGAGAATTGTGGGATATGAAGTAATCAGGACAGGAGCTGCTCTGGCCCCATCCTCCATTTCTGCACTGATCTTTCCACTCAGCAGCTTCTGCTGCTCTTTTCTCTCCCTCACTCCCTTTAAGTATTGTTTTACTTTTTATTTCTTTCATTTGTTCCAGTTATTACCATGGCACTGTTTAATCTCTGTCCTGGCTATCACCTTAATGAGGCAGAGACAGCTCACAATAGTTTATTAATTATATTATGAAAGAAATAAAGGAAAGAAGCTCCACAGCTCCAAACATAAAGAAAAGATAATGAAGTAAAATTGCTAGATACGCTGATTTTATTGGAACACCATTTATGCATGTATGAAATAGCATACTGTTCCCTATAATACAAAGGGTGCAATTGTGACATGATATTACTCTATTACATAAATATTAATCAAGAATAAAACTAGAAGACATCAGACAAGAAGGAGTAGGGGTTATGTGGAAGGGGTTTAGAGAGGGAGGACAAAAGAAAATAATGAAATGGGATAATGATAAAAATATGTACATATATGAAAATTTTCAAAAAGTTGAAAGAATAAAATTAAGGAAATAAATGTAAAGCTGTTTGAAATAATAATTTCCGAAATTGTGTAATATTCAGACACGGGCTGTTAAATCAGTCTAATGTTAAGAAATAATAATTTCACTTTAATAAAAATAAAATAAAGCTTTGTCTAGAAAAACGGTATTTTTGTATAATAGCCTTTAGTCTATCACCACTACTTTCACTTGATACCTCCTCTAGGACAGTCTCTGACTAAAGGTTATAGTTGAATTTGTGAACTTTAGTGGTTGTCTAAAAATGCTATGTCACCCTCCCTCTAAGGAAATGGCTGTGTCCTGCTGGAACCTATAAGTTGACCTAATATGGCAAAATAGGTCTTGGCAAATGTCTTTCATTTCTTGATATTGAGATGGGGAAATTATCCTGGATCATCTTGGTGGGATCTACATGCAATCACATTGATCCTTATAAGAGCAAGGTTCAGGAAATCTTAAACACTCCAAAGGCTGTGAAAGTAATTATGGAAGAAAAGATTGGAGTAATGAAGCCAAAACCCAAGGAATGAAGAAATGCTGACTACATCCCAAAGCCGGACTAATCATGGAATGCATTCCACACTGGAGGGTGATGTCCTTGTTGACACCTTGACTCTAATTCAAAGACTCTGATTTAGACTTCTGCACTAGGAACTGCAAGGAAATCCACTTATTGATAACTCTGGGCTTGTGATTTACAACAGTATTCACATCAACGTAGTATACTTGACTGCTAGGGTTTTCATAATTCCCCAAAGAGCTTTTTGTTTATTGGGCTAACTTATGTTCTTAGGGCATCGGAGAATGCAGTTTCTTTGCCAGAATATCACCCCATCTTCTACTAGCCCTGTTCCTCATAAAGTTTCCTTTTCCCCTGAAAACCTCATAAGCTGAGCCTTCAAGTATTACATTTTTCCTAGTTTCCAAATTCTCTAGTTCAAAATTCCAAATACTTCCACATTCATCCTGCAATCTATTTCAAAAAACTAAGAACCACATAGACAACTTTATGTCAACAATGTCACTTCATGGTAATAAAATTTGGTGGCATTTATCTTCTCATTGCAAGGATAAAATACAAGACCAGAAGCAATGTACAGAAGGAAAAAGGTTATTTTTGATTTATAGTTCAAGGGGACAGGTCTGGGTTGATGCACAATACCTGGTATGAGCATGAGACGCATCATATCACCACATTAGAATCAAGAGAGGAAGTAGTGAGAGAATGGTCAGAGAGGCCAGGCTGTAATCCCTTGATGTCAGCCCCCAGTGCCATAAATCCTCCAGTAAAGGCTCTACTTGTCTGAAAGTTCCACAACCTTCTTGAGCTGTGCCACCAGATGAGTATTCAAACACATGAGTCTATGGGAAACATTTCAAGTTCAAATCACTACACACAGAAGAAGACATACATACATACATACATACATACATACATACATACATAGAAACATATATACATACATACATATGCACATACAGACACAAACACAGATACACACACAGAAAGGGGGGCATATGATAATTTTTACATTGTATAAAAATGCTCATAGGTACATGGTTTAAGACATTGTTCTATTCTCTCTAAGGTCCTAGGTTTATGGTATTAATTTTAATCTTTATTACTTGGTTTCCAAATGTCCTGGTTTTTAAATAATAAGGAAAACAATACAAGGGTTTTTTTTAATTATAAAAGTGTCTGGGATCTCTGCCATTTAGAAGCACATTCAAGTTATGAAAATGTCACAGAGAAGAAATCTGAGCTCTGATGAGCTGACATGCCTCAATGGTTAAAGACATGGGCACAGTAGAAATGTCTGGGTGGCTTCAATCAAAAGGTGTGTCATTAATAACAGTAACCAAACAGGGGGAGACTCATCACTAAATTAAATAAGCAAAAACCCAATCTCCAAATATTACAATGTGAAATGAAGACTATCTTATATTTGAACAAAGAGAATTCATTTCTAAAAGTAATCTAGGTTTGTGTTCTTCTCAAGGCTGCAGTCGAATCATGTGGTTAAATAGAGCCATTGAGGGGCCACAGAGATGGCTCAGCAATGAACCTGATGAGCCAAGTTAATTTCCCCAGTACCCATGTGAATTTGGATAAACAAAATGTCATATGTATCCGGAATCCCTTGGCAGTGTCTGGAGGCTCTGGTGCACCCATTCTATCTGCCACTCTTCTGTCTCTCTCTGCTTACAAATAAATGAATAAATGAATAAATTTTTAAAATACAGGCATTGAAAAGAATAAATATGACTTCATAAAACCCTATCTATGATGTATGTAAAAGGATTCTAAACTCCTCTCTCTCTCTCTCTCTCTCTCTCTCTCGCTCTCTCTCTCTCTTATGCTGGACCCTGCACACACACACACACACACACACACACACACACACACACACACACACACACACACACACACACACACACACTGTGGCTGAGGCCTCCACAGTTCCCACAATAATCCCTACGGCAGCCTGGTGGAGATTTACCGATTATTTAGCAGGGAGGTAGGTGCACAGTGAGACAGTCCCCTGTCTGATGCTGGGCAGCTTTGATCTACCTCAAGAGCATATCCACTTACTGTCAATAGCTTCAGAAAATATTTCTCTATTTTAAACAAAAACGAGACTGTGAATACATCATCTTTTTTTAGCTCCAGAAAGCAGATGGACTTTAAACTGATAAACCTCCAGACGGAAAACAACATTAGTATCAATACTGTGAAGTAAATTGAATTTTATACTTTTGGTTTTGAGTCATCCTTGTTTTGGACTGTGATGCCTCCATGATGAACTGAGAACACAAGTCTAGAAAGCAGGTGGCTGTTTCTGTTGGCAGGTATCCCCTTCCCTCCTCTGTTCTATCTAGATCCTTTGTGTTAGTTTTATGACAATTTTCATGTTGAGGGCATTACACTTGATACTCTGCATATAAAATCTGAATTTACACAACTATTTTAAGAATTAATATCCATCCCTCCTTCAGGATGTGCAAACAAACAATCCAAAGAGATGTAGCAACTAGACCAAGGTAAGAGAGCTTGACCTAGCAGATCTGACATCCACCCTTGCTCTTGTCACTTCTTCCCTGCTCTGTGACGGTCTGGATAACCGGATGCTTATCACACCCACATAACTAGGTTGAATAAATCATCTCTTCTTCTATTGACAAGGCTGGTCAAATTAGAATTAAGATAAACCATATGCCTCAAGTTCTATACCAATGTGGCTGTGTGCATCTTTTAACTGTCAGGTATTGGTTTCTCAGCCATCTGTTTCAATCTCTGGTCATTCATTAGCTCAATTGTAGGACATGATTCACAGTAAGTATTAGCCATCCTTCTGACTCAAACCTAACCACCTTCATATGAAGTGTTTGTGCTTGTACCAACCCTGCTGACTCTTAGGAGTGGCTAGCTAAATTCTTCACACCCCATATGATATGACTCAGCTCTTCAGTTATAAGTGAATACCCTCTGTAGGTTCAAAGAGGCAGATTATAACAAAAAAAGGTAAGCAAGAAAGTAAAAGAATGAGGAAGGATAACTAAACAAATAATTATACTAGAGGAGGAGAATATGAGTGTAGTTAGCCTTTAGCAGGAGAGAGCAACTCCGCCCACATTATGGAAGTCAAAATGATGTTCTGATGAAGAGACACTCACTGTTCCTGAAAGATGAAGGATGCTGGAACTCTAGCTGACATAAAAACATGCCTGTCCAACAGTATGAAAATCATGTCATGTGAGAGAATACATAGATATCAGTAGGTACTAAATGCACTCAGAGCAACTGATGTCCTGAGGCTACTTGCAGTAGGACCTGGAAGGATCAATAATGATATAAGTGAAACTGAAGCATATTAATGGAATTTGTGTTGTCAAAGAACACTGAGCCACCATTGAAGATGTTTTCTACATCAAGAAATGCTAATATAACATTTGTACATAGAGAATAAAATCAAAAGTTAAAAGGCTAGAGGGTTCAAAGATAGTTGGGAAAGTGCAGTAGTTAACCTGCTTGGACTGAGTTTGTGGGAAAAGAAATGGATAGGATTAGGTAAGAAGTACAGAAGTCATAGGACTGACAAGATCTGGATTGCTAAGACATGGTGACTGGGTTGTAAGACCAGGAATCCCTTCTAACCATGCCTGAAACTTCATGGATCACACCCTTCAACTCATCCCTCCCCTGGTAGTACTCTTGATTCTCAGCTTTCACCTCATACATTATCCCCCACAAAAAAAGAGTGTATCTGCTACACTCTTTTTGCTCTATTAGAAAAACAAAATCTTCAAGTAGTTAGAAAATGTAGGAAGATCTTACCCTGGGCATTAGAAAGCCCAAGGGAGGAACAGGCTTTAGAGGTGTTGATTTAATCACTGCCTCATGTTCAGTGGGGAGTGAATTTTTTTCCAAATACCATCTTTCTATACGACCAGCTTCCCCTCACATCTGGTTCTCTATGTGTTCATAAAGCAATTGCCCACAGCAGCAGGAGCAATATATCTTCCTGCAATGTTAGGCAGGAGAAATAGCTTGAATTCTTTCACTTCTTGAAAACTCAGCAGGGTTTGCTGTGTGTCTCCTTCTTCCAAATGGGTACACACCTATCCACCCCTGAGCAAAACTGCAAACTAAATATGGAACACAATGTTTGCCTAAAATCATTCATTTATAATGGAAGGACACACATTTATCACAATACTTATGACATGGTTTTCTCTCTTGGGTCTGAACTTTACTTTCCTTTATGTTCATTTTCAGGCCTGAAAATAATGTTTGACTAGAACATGGGCAGAGACACTTTTGTTCTTCCATTCTATGTACTTACTAGAGTGACTGCCACAAAACGTATTTAAGACATATTTGTTGCATGTGAGAAATACTTGTTGAGTTCTAATTTGTTTCACATACCATAAAAATCCTCTTTATGAAATATAATTCACTATGAACAAATAATACTACATTAATAACTTTTCTCATTGTTGTGACCTCATAAGAAGCAGCTTAAGGATGGTTTTATCTTGCAGTTTACATGAGATACAGTCCATTATGCTGGTAAAATATGTGGTAAGGTAGAGCATGACTACTCACATTGTATCCATATTTTAGGAAGCAGAGGGTGAACAGGAAGTAGTGTCAGCTATGAAACTTTAAGGCCTGGCCTAGAAACCTGCTTCCTCCAGTTTACATTTTAAAGATTCAACCACCTTCCCAAATGGCAACACTGTTTGGGTACTAATCATTCAAACACATGAGCCTATGGGGGAACATTTTGGTCAAACAACAGCTAGTCTCTTTCATTTTGTGGCTGGAATTATTGCTAATCTTGGAGAGCTTTCATCAATACCTTTGGAATCATTGACATCCAAATTACAGAATATGGATTCGGATTAATAGAACTATGAGCAAAGTTAGGAATTATCTCAGTCACTCTTCCTTTCATGTGGGTTCTACTCATCTCATGACTAAGCTCTCCCCTTGATATGGATATGGACCAACCAGTGGTCTCTCTGACTTACCTGGCCCAGGTCATATAAGCCACTGAAACAGGAAGTCTGGGCCTCTTCCTCATATTATCCAGTCATCAATTACAAAATCATAAGGTCAGAAAAGGTTAAGGGGCCACTGTCTACAAAGTATTAGAAATTTGTTCTTAAACCTTTCTTGTGTGCCTAGCCTTAGAGGCTATGGGCATCAGCCAACTACAGCACAAAGCTTACGAATCAATCATGGAGCATACTCAGAAATGATGCAAACATTCCACTGTAACCTCACATTGCAAAAATACCATAAACCATATTGATGAGGAGTAAATTATTTTTGAAGTGTAATGTTGTTTCCCTTACATAATGCTATGTCAACATTTTTTAAATTGTATCCCTCAGACAAACATTTTTACCCATATAACCCACATTTTATATTGACAGCCATGGGTTCTTGACTTTAAGGAGCTTGTTGAAAAGCTAAGAGTCACACAGTTATTGAATATCTATTTAGTGGTGTCAGACAGAAAGTAATCAAAGCTGACAAAAACATGCTAGAGAAATGAACAGTGTTTCCTCAGTCTCTTCTTAATGGCTTTATGAAAAAAAATAAATCTCACTTTGATAGAAAATAGATCAAACAAAATATAAAATATATGTACTGAGGGACTACTACATGTCAGGTGTCACAGTGGGCATTGTGGGTAATTTTTATTCTATCAGAGAGCCCATATTCATATAGTTCTCACCATTTTAAATAAAGCCTAGGGATTAGGGGTGGTATCCTATATGTAACCCCTTAGGTTATAAAATAGGCCCCAAAAGTTGTGGCTACCACAGCACACAATTTCCATTTGGTGGCAGAAAGTCAAAACACAGTTCCCCAAGGGTATTCTTGTATTTGGAAGTCTTTTGCTATTTTATTTATTGCTTTTATTTTATTTATATTTTATAAATATATTTATATTTTATAAATATATTTATATCTATATAAATATATTTTATATTATATATATTTATATATATTTTATTGATTGATTGATTAAATCAAAAAGCCCTAAAATTATTTATAATCAGGGCTTTAAAAATTAATGAGTCTACCCATTTTGAGAAATTTAATAATACTGATAAAGACAACTGTTATTCTTTAATAGAAAATAAATATAATAAATTAAATGCACACTAATTTTATTGAAAATGTGTTTCATTTCAGTAGTTAGAATACAGAGAAAAATAGTGAATATGTTGTGATTTAGCCCAGCAATGAGAAGCTAACAACAACTGAAAATTGGTACCAAGAGTGGTTTGTTACCACTAGAATCCTGACTGTGTGGTTTCTGATCTTTTAGCACTAATTTCTGGGAGGAAAATAGTAGGATTCCCAACTTTGGATAAGAGAAATCTTACAGTGCTATAGAGACTGATGGGCCATTCTTTTGAGATTTTGAAAGAACTAAATGCAGAAAGAACCTTGGACTTTGGCAGCTCATCACACTCAGTGTGGAGACAGCACAAGAGGAAAGGGACCCAGACTCCTGATACCCTTTAATTGATGAAAACATAGAAGACAGATTGGACTGAGTGGAGGCTAGTGAGATCAGAGTCTCAATGATCCCTCTCTAAGGATATGATGATGATGGACACCAGCTACTCTTAAAAGGATGAGCCAGTGTGACAGCAAACATGGAAGTCACATGGTAGGATCAGCAAGAAGGATGGTGAGACAAGCTACTGCATTCTTCAAATTTCCCTACTTTGATTGTGCAAAAAATCAGACACTCAGGATATGGAGGCTGAGACTATTTTGTAGTAGACTGTATTTTGAGCAATCTGTCTGGGTTCTTTCACTTGTCAGTCTCATGGTCATAACCATAAATGACAACACTAAGCAGTACCTACTCAGAGAATATTAATTTAATCATTGGTATGGCATGCATAGGACATCATGCCCAGGATTTTTATGGGCTTGACTTTTACAGTCACAGATAAGTTGAATTCAGAGCCATGACAGTGAACATGTAGGTGGGGAAAGAGGCAGTGTATGTTGTTAGAGAAACAGAAGATGAGATTTGGGGTCCTGCCAACCAGATGGATCCTGTCATCTCAATGACTTGGGAGGCATTTGCTGAAAAATAATAGACTCTCCTGGTAAACAAGTTTGATGTCCTAGTTTCCATGGCCCTTGGAGATATGAAGGATAGTCAGATATATTAAAGCTACATGGGGCTAGAATTCTCTGCTGTAATCAACAATAAAATCCCAAGGAACTTCCTTTCTCATTCTTCTGTCCCTTTTCATATTTTAATGCATGCATGCATGCGTGTGTGTGTGTGTATACCTGTGCTTGATGAATGTATATGTGCCCATTCAGCCTCCCATGTGTTTACATGTGATGGGATATGCTCTCCTGCTATGTCTGGTGTCCTGGTCCATAGCTCTTTGGTCAGTTCTTATTTGAGCTGGAGTATCTTACTGAACCTAGATCTTGGCATTATGAATACATTATTTCTGGCAACTTTCAGCCAGGCTGCTGTAGGAAGAGTGGTGATACTGGAAGCTAGTCAATGGAAAAGCTACTATGGCTCTTTTCCCACTGACCAAATGTCTGTACCTTTTCCAAATACATAGACACTAACATTTATACCCATAGATTAGTGCTGCTCTCAGCCTTGGTCATAAAAGTTTATTTTGCAGTAAACAGAGGTTAGTTAACATAGAGATGTGTAGCTAGTGAAAATGTTGAGAATAAGTGACTATTGTTCATTCAGGCCTAAAGGGGACATCAGGAACCTCAAAAGAGAGGAAGTGGAAAGAACATAAAAGCTGGAGGATGGGAGAAGTGCTGTGGAACACAGTATTCTGGACATGGGTGGGCTGTTCCTCTCATGAACTCACAGCAGCTGTGGATTCCTGAGGACGATCAGTCTCATCAGTGTTCCAATGCATGGGGCGGCCTCATGGGGCCCATCTTCCCAGAGGAGTGATCAGTAATCGAGAGTTAACGGTTGCTGGAGAAGAGCCATGCTCTTCAAGGTGCATCCACTGGTAAATTTTCCATATTCTAGGAAATGATCTCTCACCATTGCTCATGCAAGCAGCCCTAATTAAACTCAGTGGGTCAAAGAAAACAGACATGAAGGTGAGAAGGGAAAGTTGGAAAGGAGTTTAGTACAATTGGGAGGGAGATAAGAGCAAGTAAAGAGGGTTAAATATGATCAAAAATATCATATATATATACATAAACATATATATATATATATATATATATATATATATATATATATATATATATAATTTTGACCATTTCATACATTACATATATAATGTATGATACATGAAATGTTCAATTTTTTTAAAATTTAAAAAAAATAATTTTATTCATTTGAGAGTAGATATACAGAGAGATCTAGATAGAGAGAGCATGGTTCACCATGGTCTACTGCTACTGCAAACAAATTTCAGACATATGTGGTCACATTTTTCCAATAAGTCCTTGCTCCCCTCTCTTGCTAGGGATTCCATGGTCTACCATAATTTGGAAAAAAAAAACTAATGAGATTTAATTTTTTCAAAATCTGCATCAATGAAGCCAGGCTGAGAATCCTTTCCTAGGAAAATATATTTGTGATAATTGATCAGGCTGTTTTATTTATTTATTTATTATTTATTTACAAGCAGACAGTGACAGAAACAGAGAGACAAGAGAATGGGTGCACCTAGGCCTCCAACCCCTTCAAACAAACTCCAGATATATGTGTCACTTTGTGCATCTGGCTTTATGTGGGTACTGGGGAAATGAACCTGAGTCGATATGTTTTGCAGGCAAGTGCCTTATCTGCTGAACAATCTTTACAGCTCCTCAGGCTAGTTTTAAAATGACTAAAAGTGACATTTATATGCCTTTTGTTTATGTTTCACCAAATTTTATATCCTGGTGATACAACTTTGGACTGTGAGAAACTAGAACACAAAGTAACATTAAGCTAGTATTTAGATAGAATATAAATGTAAAAGACTACATCTAATAATAAATTCTGTCATTTATTGTACCTGACACCATACCAGGTGTTTATGTGAATAATGCGATTTTTCTTTCAAAATCATCCTTTGATATAGGTTATTATTATGTTTTATTTTTTTCCCAATTTAGGAAAGACACCCAGGAAGTTCAATAGCATGTTGACCTTAAAAGAAGTCACCAGTCCCAACATAAACCTAGTTTTCTTCTCTCTTTTCTAGAGCAGGTCTCCTCTCTCTCAAGTTTATTTTCTAAATCAAAAGGAAGACCTCCCTCGTGCTGCTGAGAAGAATGTATAATCTGTGTCTTTGGGGTGGAATGTTCTGTAAATATCTGTTATTCCCAGTTGATCAAAAGTATTATTAAGCTCTGTTATGTCCCTACTGATCTTCTGTTTGGTTGGATCCCTTGCCACAACGACTAATACAGACAGCCCACTGAGGAGGATATACAACTGATCAGGGATGGGGAGGGGGGGAATTGGGGAATTCGGGATAACAACGCATGGTTTGCCCACTAAATAATGTAACTCATTATGGACAATAAATATATATTAAAAAAAAGGAAGACCTCCTAAACCAAAGGGGGGCTTTATCCTGACAGTTTGGGGTGCTTTTCTGAATGCACCTAAAATGCATGTGCAAGTATTTAATTCATATCAAAAGGAAATCAGAACCAAGAAACATGTGGAGTGCACAAAGTTTAACTTGGATATACTTTTACTTGATCTCTTGTTTGATGAATTTAGGTTTGCTTCTGCTTTTCCTCGGCCATATTTGTATGTTAAATTTTGTATCTTACTCATCAGTATGCAGGTTGATTCATGAGTACCTCTCCACACAACCCTGAGAGATAACTCAGTTATGGTCAATTCTCAAAGATCTATTGGGCATTTGCTGGTGAATAAGACATGAGGGTAAACAGATGGTTTAGAATAATATAGCTGGTTCAATGGTCAAGGTATTCATGGCATACAATACAGGGATATCTAGTCCAGCTGGAGGTATGGAAGGCCAGAAATGACTTTCTGGAGGAATTTCTGCATGAATTATTGAAGGCAAGTTAGAAGTCACCCAGGCAAGGCACTATTGATGCCTGGATAAGCAGTTAAAAAGGCAAGGGAAATGGAAGTCACAGCAATATGGAGAAGCGAAATGTGCACAGAGAACTGCCAAGTGTTATGAATAATTGCAACATAAAATAGAATACTAACTGTGGCTTTGGGAAGGAGTGTAGAATCCAAACAGGCCAGGCAGAACCAATGAAGCAAGATTATTACAGGCTGCATGAAGGGGAGTGAACTGATCAGGTAGAAGTTTCTTAGGAAACGTTTTGAATTAAGGTGGGGTTACAATGAGACAAAGACGTAACTCCTCAGACTACAAGTCTAATGATTTACAGTCCCTCAAGAAAGCCAAAGGATTATTAATAATTACTGAGTGGAAACTTTGGAATGGAAATCTATAAAATGCTAAGAATTCTGCACTACAAAATGCTTGCATTAATTTTTACTTCCTGTCTGCTCTGTATACCAGGACCTTTGCTTGACAGCAAGAATGATCAATGTCCTGACTGCCTGGAATCTCTTAATCTCTGGTTCTGTGTCTGGATAACTCTTCTCAGGAGCCTCCTGCACATGTCCTTGATGTCGGCATATGTATGATGGCTTCCTTAGGTCAGATTTTTTCATTTTCAAGTAAAAGATGTTCTTGCTGCTGATTTTGTCTTTAAGGAATGTCTTCTGGTTGAGCAACCCAATGATGTCACTCAGGTGTGTGCTTGCCAATGTGGATGTGTGTGCACATATGTGCATTTGCATATGGAGGCCACAGGACAACTTTGTGTGTTATCCTTGGAAAGATCATTCAACTCCTTTGAAACACAACTCCTGTTTGTCTGGAGATAATGAATTAGGTAAGGATACCCGTTAGCTAGGCTGATGACAAGCCTAGGTATGCACCTCTTCACCTAGATTTGTATGTGAGTTCTGAGAATTGAACTCAGGTCCTCATGCTTACAAGGAAAGCACTTTACCCATGGACCTATCTCTCTAGCCTCGATTTCTTTCTTAATAAGATTAAAATTCAGGACAGCAGGACAGGATCTTTTTTCTAGCTTATGCTACTCCAAGAGAGTTCTAGAGATAAGCATCAGTCCTGGACATTTTTTGTTAGCAATTCAGATAAAAGAGGGATAGAAAGTGAGGACAAGTATTGAGACACATGTGGCAATCTGTATTATCGATGATGAATTTAATCACAAATGATTGACTTTTAGAGGAATTTTGCATTTGATGTGCTCATCAGTGTATATTTCCAATAGTTCAGTTGGTGTTATTTTCTAATTTTACAAAATATCAGTGTGTGATAGACGGAGACAGACAAAGGGCTTAGGGAGGGAGAGGTCCTTATTCAAGATTCTGTGAAAAGCCTTGATGTTCATGTAACGAATGAAAGCCATAAGATGTAATTTTCTATGTAAGAGCTATCTTGGCTCACCTCTAACTCCTGGTCCTCCTGCTTCTACCTCCAATCTAGTATCAATGGAGTATAGCTCTAGCATAGCGTTGCTATTTAACTATGTGTCTATTCATGAGTTTGATGCTCTCATGTGACCTTCAGCAGAGCTCTGTAACATGGGCATCAAGGCATTTGGCACAAGCTGCAATGGGCTAGGGCAGTGTGTACAGATATTGGATGCCAAATCCGAACTCTAACTGCTGTAAGCCCCAAATCAATACTTTTAAATGTCACTCACCTCACATCCACAAAACATATAATTAGTGTTAAAATAAATTTTTTTGGCTTCTTGAGAGATGGAAATTTGTTAAGATAGCATCACCAAGTTCCTAAGTTTTCAAGGGTTCATATCATAGGCCACCTTGTCTAACATAGCACTTCAGGCATAGTGTATCGCTGACTGACTGGGGTCACCCTGGAGTTGCCTTGCTGATACCTTAGAAACAAATAGCCATAGCTGGGAAAGGCTGGTGAAGACTCCAGAAGACTCTTTCTGGCAGGGTCCTTGGCCTCAGATACTTAGCCAGAACAAAATGAACATTAGATCAATGCTTGGGTCTTACAGGACGATTAAATTCTATTTCTGAGAATGCTGTGTATGTTTGAGAACAGATGGAAAGAAAACTAGATATTATCATTATTAAGGCCATACAGGCTGTGATAGCACAAGGAGGCATTTTGTCACATGTCATTCTCTCTCACCCTATCTACCTCAGCGGCATGGATGGTCAGATGCACTTCTCTTCTAGGTTTCCACATCAACATTTAACATGCAACAATCCCAGAGAATCCTCCCCAGATTCAGACTTAAGCACTGTAGATGTTCAACCACTCTATTTCACTCACAGCTAACCCAACTTGAAGACAATGTGTGTGTGTGTGTGTGTGTACACTGTTGCTACCTATAAATTCTATCTAAGCCCTTGCTAACACCCAGAGCTATATAATCAAAGCTGCAATTTATGAGGTTGAGATTTCTTAGAATTTGAAATTCATTCAGAATGATTCTTCATCAAAGTCCAGAGCTATACCCTGTAAGGCCAGGAGAGCTAGGAATTCAAAGAGCTCAGCTCACATCAGGACAAAGAGTGGAGCCATCTGGCAGGAGCAGAGTGGGAGGAGACCACAGGCCCCAGGGGACATGAGCTCAGGGCAGCCAGGAAAGTGAAAACAGTGGAAGAGATGTTTATCAGTATCACCCCTATGATGATAGTATCTAATAAATCCAATAAAATCTACTTAATTCTTTATGTGTACATAACAATCATATTAACAATATTTAACACTGAGTGAATATTGAGTCCATGTTAAATGCTATGCATAAGGTATGGTATGGCTTGGATGCTTGATTATCCCCAAAGGAATTGAAATCCTCTCCTGTATATGGATGGTACTGGGAGGTGCAGTTTTGCCACAAGATTAAATCATGAGGGAAGCACTGTCATAAATGGGATTTTTTTTCCTGTTTAAAGATACCCTCACAGAGTTCTCCCCTGTCTCTCCTTCTCCTTTCAGCATGTCAGACTACAGTGAGACATTTCTATGAACCAAAAAACTTGACCTTTTCTGCACCATACCAGTGAGTGATTAGATGCAAGACTTTCCAAATTTCATAACTTTGAGAACTACATTTGTGTTATAGCATAATATTTTGTTGTACCATTCAAACATAGAATAAAAGTTCTCTCTGCGAATCTTCTTTTCAATTACAGGAGGTACAATTGTCATCACACAGATGAGGAAACTGTAGGTCGTCAGGGAGCAAAAGTCTACCAAGTACTGAGGCCTGTATTAAATTCAGATGAATTGAATATCAGAAAGATATTCTCTACTATAATTCTATTTTTCACCAATAGGAACTACAGGAGGACTCTAAATTTTCAACATTCAAAATCAACTATCGTTCTTTGTGAGACCATCAGCTCCAAAGCACAAACTGCTGCTGATGCCTCTATTCTCTTCAAATGAAAATAAAACTTGAGGGCTGATGAGATGATGGATTAGCAGTTAAGGTGTTTGCCTGCAATGCAAAAGGACCCTAGTTCGATTCCCCAGTGCCCGTATAAAAGCCAAATACACAAGAAGGCACATGTGTCTGGAGTTCATTTGAGATGGCTGGAGGCCCTGGATTGCCCATTCTTTCTCTGTCTCCCCACCCTCAAATAAATAAATAAATAAATAAATAAATAAATAAATAAATAAATAAATAAAATATTTAAAATCAAATAAAATAAAACTTGGAGCCTTCTGGTAACTTCTTCCTTATTCGCCTCCATAGACAAAAGGCAACAAGAAGATTACTGGATCATAGTAAATGTTCAGCTATTTTTCCTCCCATATCACCTTAGGATATGCAAAGGGGAAGAAAATGCAGAAACTAACAAATTTGTACTTGCACTAGGTAATAGGCATTGTAAAAGTGACAAAAGCCCTTCAAGCCACTATTTCTCAAACTGATTTCTACTGAGACATACACACTCCTAACTTTGATGAAGTGAGTGGCCAGAGAAGTTGGGGATACTACCAAGGTTTCAGAGATTCTTCCCTGCATTTTAGTCCATCAAAACCTTAGAGAAATCATACCACTAAAGAAAAACAAGCATACTTGTATTTTATGTT
Organism: Zapus hudsonius; assembly: GCA_004024765.1. Lineage (NCBI taxonomy): Eukaryota > Metazoa > Chordata > Mammalia > Rodentia > Dipodidae > Zapus > Zapus hudsonius. The sequence goes on along the minus strand of PVHP010014279.1, from coordinate 17,458 downwards.
ACCCAATGGCTTCCCAAATAGTCACTGAAATAAATGTACATAGACATTTGCCTTACTAAGAATGTCGACAGCACTTTGCAAGTCATCCAAAATAGTTTTGTTTCATGAAGACCCCAATAACTAAGGCCTGTGCTAGACCTTATCAGTTCCCCGACTGGACATATACATTGTAAATCCTTTTTTTCTTGGTGAATCAAGTTAAAGAAAAAAAAAAAACAGAAATGTTGTCTAAAAAAATCTTTAAGCAAAAATGTTGAAGGCTTACTAATAGCATTTTTTGTATTTATACCTCTTTAAAAAGTGTGATTAATATGGAAAGAAGGAATGGCCTAGTGGTTAAAGGCTTTGTTTGCAAATCCTGACACCCAAGCTTCAATTTCTTAGTAACCACATGTGGTGGTTTGAACATAAGTGTTTGAGTCACTTAGCTATAGAAGTTTGGCTTGTTTGTTTTCTCAGGTAGGGTCTTGCTCTAGCTCAAGCTGACCTGAAATTTACTATGTAGTCTAGGGCTGGCCTCAAATTCGCAGCAATCCTCCAAACTCTGCCTCCCCCCAGAGTGCTGGGATTAAAGGTGTGTACTACTATGCCCGGCTGCTTTTGATTTTTGATTGAGCTTGGTACTTGTCTTCAGCAGGCAGAGCCCTGATGGAAGAGGTATGTCACGGAGGGTGAGGTGTGAAGAGAGCCAGCATGAGTTCTGGTTGTTCCTCCCTTGTTAGGTTGGCCTCTCTACTGAGGATGTATAAAATGAATCAACTTTGTCCGCAATGATGGAGTTTCCCCTGGAATACATAGGCCTGAAATAAACTCTTTCCTCCCATAAACTGCTTTTGATCAGATGTTTTTCCCAGCAAGGAGAAGGTGACTGTAACAACATGTAAAGCCAGATATCAATTATGGTACATGTGTCTGGAGTTAATTTTCAGTGGCAGGAGGCCCTGTAATGACCATTCTCTCTCTCACACTCCTCTTTCTCTCTCTCTCTCTCTCTCTCTCTCTCTCTCTCTCTCTCTCTCTCTCTGTCTGTCTTTCTCACTCTCTCCTTGTGAACTTAAATTTTTTATTAAATACATATTATCCATAATTAGATACACTTAATAAGGGATTATGTGTTGATATTAGCTCTCATAGGTGAACTTAAATTTTTAAATTATAATAAGACACACAATTTTTGTGAACATCTTGATAAAATAAACATGCCCAGATTTCTCTCCCAACATTGCTAACCAGCTCATAAATAAAAATCATCAATGGGTTTGGAAGATTGCTCAGTGGTTCAAAGGCATTTACTTTGTTAGTTTGCTTATAAGGTTTGAATCCCTAGCACCCATGTAAAGCTGAACCAAAAGTGGTGCATGCAACTGTGAACTCCTTGTGGTATACAGCAATGGGAGGTGGATTCAGGAGAAACCCAAGTATGGCTGGACAGCTAATCTAGTTTTTCCAACACCTAAACAACAAGAAAAGAAAACTGCTTTTAAAATAAGGCAGAAGAAGAACAAGATACAGAGGTTGTCTTCTGATCTTCACAAGTGTGCCACAGTATGTAAACACTAATATACACTTGACAAAAATAAGAGAGAGAGAGAGAGAGAATAATCAGTGAGTTTTTAGGCCTTTAACATCCAGTTAATAATGTAAGAACAAGCTACTCATTTGAAGTACTTACTAAATGCCGAGACAAACAACAACAACAAAAAAAAAACGGTCATAAAGTGACCTATGTATGTTCACATGGTATGGATGCCCTCAAAAATGTGAAAGAAAGAATATACATTTTTTTGCAGGAAATAGTTTGGATGAGGTTTTTGTATAGTTAGGTTCCCAGAGTGAGCAGAGCTGGTATTTCTGCACACTTCATGTGGAAGATGTGCCCTCGCTACTTATGCTTATGTTTTAATGAAACCATCAAACATGAGGAAGAACTGACTGTGTCTTCAAGGAGAAATATATCAAAAGAAGATTAAAAATATAAATATGATGAAAACTATGACCCTAGAATGAAGTATGCACTAGAGTTAGAGAAAAGCACTGAAAGATAGATAGATGGGGAAAGAGAGGTATTTCAGTGAAGGCTTAATAGGCCTTAAGAAGGACTGAGATGGGCTGAGGAAAAGGCTCATGGGATAAAACCCTTGCCACTCAAGCTTGATGATCTGAGTTCAGATTCCAAGTCCCACATCAAGCTGAGCAGAGTAGAACAGATGTTTGCAATTCCAATCCTCCGATAGTTAGAAGGAACCAGAGACAGGAGGATCCCTGGAAGTTCACAGACCAAATGGACTGACATATGCAGTAGTGAGAAACAGACTGAAAACCAGGTGGACAGCGAGGACTAACACCCCAGGGAGTCCTAGAATCTTCATGCTCTTGCCATGGCACACGTATGCTCATGATCACCCACGTAAACAAGCACACACACACATACACACAAAAACTAAAGTCAAAACTATCGAAGACCTAGAGAATAAAGAGGAGCTTTGTGGGTGGGGGTGTGTGCTTGTGTGTGTGCATGTACTCGTGCACAAAAGCACATGCACATGAGTACAGATGCATATCTGCGTGTACATGTGCTTGTGGTAAGGACATGTGACAAGGCAGAAACTTGATAACAACAGAACCAGTTCTCAAAATGGCTCCCTGGTTCTGGCCTCTAAGTTTCCTCAGGGAACCCTGTGCTGCTACCCTGTCCAAATACCTTGGGCATCCCACCAACACTCATGCAGTGCATGAAAAGATAAGCTTGAAAAGGGAGAGATAATAGCAAGCTGATTAAAGACTATACATGTCTGAATAAGATTTATGTCTTAAACCTCCTAGAATGGAAGTTCTGAGTGGATTTGCCTGTTCAAGGACGTGATGGAAACGGCTTTAGCAACAGGAAGAGGAGACAAGAAGTGTCCACAGACATAGTCCCATCAGGAAAGTATTATTCCATGTCTGGCTTCAGGCATCATACTTAGGAACCAGAAGGGTATATTTACTAGGGATGAAACCAATGTTTCACCCGTTCTGTAAAGCTGGGTTCAATGTGGAAATGCATGGTGCAGTCAGAAAAAAGGGCAAGGTCTGTTTGCACCAATGATAAACTCTGGGTGAAATGGGTGAACTATCCTAGCTCCACTTTCTTCTCTGCTGTGATAGTTACTGCTCTTGTTGAAGGGACATAACACCTGGCTAGAGCAACATAAGGAAGGAAGGTTTATTTTAGTTCACAGTTTGAAGCTACAATCCATCATGGCAGGGAAGGCATAGAGACAGAAACATGAGGCAACCAGTCACATCACATCCACAGTCAGAAAGCAGAGAGAAATGAAGACTTTTTGTGCTCAACTTGTTCTCTCTTTGGATTTAATATGGTTCCTTACACAATGGAGTGGTGCTACCCACAGTTAGAATGGATCTTCCTTGTGCAATTAACCTAATCTAGAAACTTCCTTACAGATACACTCAGATGTTGGTATCCTAAATGTTTCTAGATCCTTTCAACTTGACAGTATTATTATATCCGTCAAGGAACTCAAATCTAACATTCACATTGATTATTGTGAACTCTAAATATATGTGACATTAGGCAAACAAGGTTAACTCCTAAATCTGTTTCCTTATATGTAACCTGGAATTCAACATATGCTTACTTATTCATCATTTTAATGATGATCAATGTGCTTAAAGAGATCTAAATAACTCAGAGGTTCTGGGCTTTAGCAAGTGTCTCAAACATTTTAGCCTTCCTCATCATTCCTCTTGGACTTCCTCTTGCTTTCATACAGCAAGCAGTTAATTCTTAGGGCATGATAGAGGCTGAGGAAGGAAGATTTGAACAAGTTTCTCTCTCAAAACAGATGATCAGGGATTTTTAAAATTTTAGTATCAAAGAAATCTCTTGAAATTGGGGGTCTTAACATCCATTAAGTATTGTTCTACTTTAAAATAAAATGTACCTAAGGCTCTGTCTTGCTCTCTTCCCCAACCACAGCTTGTCTTCTGTCTCTTCTGCATAAGACATAGCTTACTTACTTAGGCACCCCCAGTGGAGCCTTTGATATCATAAAATCCTCTTCCATTAATCTCTAGAATGACTCCTTAGTATTAACATCCACTTGTCTTCTTTTCTTCTATGAGATGTTCACTAGCACATAATGACCCGATAGAAACATGATTAGGTAATTGCTGTGGGCACCTGACATTTGAAGAATAAAAAAATAAATGGATCCCTTAGTTATCTTTCTCTTGATTCAAGGGGAATGATCAAAGCTCATGGCTTCTCAGTAGGTGGAAGCAGTTTCAGGTGGATATTCAGAAATTTGCAAATTCTAGATATTAAGTTGCTCTCATCTGTCTTTTCGTCTTTTGTGAAGGGATGGAAGGGCAGGGGGAGGACAGGATAAAGAGACATGCTGTGAATAATTTCTTATGAAAATCTCTACTCATTTTTTTTCAAAATTGCTCGCCCCTATTAATTCCAGACCGTTTGCAATGTACATACTTGGCCACTGGCAAAAATGGCAAAATCTGTAAAGTTCTCATTTTCTACCCTGTCTTTTATATTCTGTGAGAATGTTCCCTTCGGCAGGTTCTTTTTACTCCCTTCTGTTCCCAGGAGCTCATACCCACCCTGTCAGGAGCTGAGAAAGAGCAAGGCACTCTTCTGGAACAAGCCTGCCCCCTCCTCTCCTCCCTGAGGGCACTCTGGGTAATGAGGCACACAGTCTTTCCCTCTCCATCTTTTTCTGGGTCATGGACAAGTTTGGAAATCAGTTGAAATATAAAGACCTTTATCCTAAAAAAAAAATTCCCCAATGCCCATACATGCTATGTCTTATGTACAATTTCAGGGGATTCTTAACATCTCTCAAAAAGAGAAGCTAAATCCTTCAGGGTCCTTCAATGATGAAATGGGTGTATATGGCTTACCAGTAGAACCTAAAGTTCCAAGATTAAAAAAAAAAAAGAAAGAAACCTACACCTACATGAAATATTCTATAAGGCTGATTGAGAGAAATGCAATGGTAGTGGGAGTGTTACCAATAGAGAGCTAAATTACCTTGGCCTTTCTTTGCTCTTTAAACAGACACCTATTGCCCTCCTCTGTGTGTGATCTAACATCCTTGTCACTGTTAGGTAAATCGTTTTGGAATATACAGACTCCTAGGTTCCAAATCTAAGAATGTCTTCAGATAGTATTGGAGGACTAAGCAGAGATTTCCCTGCTTTACTTTAAGCCAGTTACTTTATGTTTCCATCAATGTCTTTGAAAAGTGTCTTTCTTATTCTAATCACCTCCAGCTACATGTGGGGAGCTTGGAGTCCAAGATGAGGTCACCATAAAGGACATGTGTGCTAAATGCACTGTGGTCATTTTTCAGCACCATCATGAGAGTTGAGGAGGTCGGAACCATCGTGTGGCTTTTGAAAACATTTAAGCAAAAGCACACAGGAAACTATGGCCAAGGACCAATAAATATAAACCACTGTTTCTATGAGGATGGCCTTGGAATGAAGGGATTCCCAAGCCCTCCAGAGTGAAGGAATAGTTTATATCTGGAGACTTTTTTTTTGGTTTTTTAAAGAACTGGTATTCAAAAATATGTATGAGATGAATGCAATTTCCTCCCATCAACCAAAATGGTATTCTGAACCTACTAAAACTCAGCTATTAGCTGGGCTAGATTCCCGATTAACAACTAAATGAATTTATTGTCTTGGACAAATTTCTTAGAATCCCTAAACTTGTGGTTCTTTTATAAAATAATGCTATTAACTATCATGTGGTAGCCTAGGCAGACTGAAAAGGAGAAATCATGGTTATGTTCTATTCTGACATCAGATTTTGGATTCAGCCTTGCCAAGACAGACTATACACAAAGAAAGCAGACATGCTTTTTCTGACTTAATTTGAGGAAATATGGGAATATGGGGGGAGACAAGGAATAAGATTGAAAAAAGGCTTGCAGGTATTTGCACAAGATTTATGAAGAGGAAGGAGGAGGGGTGAGTGTGTGGATAATAGGAAGTCATGGGTACCAGAGAAGAATGAACATCCTAATAAGGATGTCTGTCAAGGAAGTGAGTTGTCCTATGAGGTCATATTCCTACACTTAGGATGTTTGTTGTGTGGAGTCTTCACCTGTCCAGAATGCTCTGTACAAGTGGAATCTACACAGGTGATACAGGTAATGTCTCCACTACAAGACTTCAAAGAGCTTTTCCCAACCCTGCAGCCTCTGATTTCCAAGTCTTAAACTGGCCTTTCTCACAAAGCAGTTATCCAACAGAGGACAAGGTCAACGATTTCATTTCCATTTAAAAGACGCTTAATGCCTGCATTTCTGTTATAATTTATTTTAAAGCTGAGGATTGAAGGGGAACAGATCAGTAATTAAAGCCTGGATCTTTATTTGATATTTCAGCTGCTAAACAAAGTAAAAAAAATGTCATCTGAATAGATTGGAGCATGGCCTTTCTTGTAGCTATATCACCTCCAAACCGAGGGTCACCTTGCAGTGGTTACCTTTTATCTCAGCATTTTCATATCTGGACTGTTCACATTCATGCTACAGGGATCCTAAGAAAATGCAGATAATGCTCTACTTGCAACACATACTAGCTGTTGTGGGGATAGCGCCTGACACCCTGCCAATGATACCATGACCTGAGGACCTTTAGGAAGAAACAAGGGGCTGAAATCTCTGAAGCCTAAAAACCTGAAGAAATACTTTAACATTTGCCTTATCAGTTCTCAGTTCAGGATATACCCTAAATTCACCCTTTCACAATGAGCCCACATCATCTGTGTTATCTCTTCTCCATCCAAAAGGCAGGGAGAGAACAGGCAAGCCAGTAATGATAAAACCATAATGAATGTCTTTACTGTTTCTCTAAAACTAGTCTTTTAAAGAATGGACAGATCCAGTATGTGCACCATGGAAGGACCCCAGTGGGTAGGGGACAGAGAAGAGGGAAACAGGGACACATTCACAAGATTTGTTCATATAATGTATATACATGTGTTACCTCATAGTGTTAAATCCCAGGGCACCATCCATAGGATGTGATATTGGAAAAGAGCCTCTTCCAATTTTTACCTGATGCATACTAATAAAAATGATGTCATTTCTCAAACCTTGACTATGTTGACCTTAAATGACAGTGAGCACATCTATCTGTGTGTGAACATGGGACCATTTGCAAATGAAAATGACAGATGAGGCTACTTCTCAGTAGCTATGGCTTCTTCCAGGAATCAAACCATTCAACACCAAGTCACACAGTAACAAGATCATGGCCTTAGTTTGTCATCTTGGAAGAGAATTGGGTGGCATGTGAAATGAGATGTTCATTGGCCATCAAAAGTGACACTTTTATTTTTCCATGCACTAAATGCTATCACTACCTGATGAAGCCACAAAATACTTGACTATAGGAATCCAATAAGTCAAATTGGATTTTCCAACAAAATTGATATTTGTATGGGAAGCACAGAAATCTTTACTCTGGGTAAAACATCAATAGAGTTATACATTCTTCCCTTGGATTGATTTTGTTTCACTTTCTCAGATGTTTTTTGGATTAACTTTACTAATGAATTTTCACGGTACTTATTCCCTTGACCACAAAACCACATTCTGTGCTTAATTATCATATTCCTTCCAAAGTCCAGTTTTGTTGCCAGACCTTCAACAGCTGGGAAAAACATGTGCTGACATGATGGCAAGGTTAATACATCTTGTCTTTAAAGTACTTAAGCAAAAATGTGACGAATGTGAAAATTCGTATAGAAAAGAGTACATGCTTCTCCAGCTTATAAAACAGTGCTCACCAACTGTCACTTTTCTTTTTTTATATAAATTATATCGATATTATCCATAATTAGATACACTGAATGAGAAAATAATATGTTGGTGTCCCCATTTCCCTGATTTCCATCTTCCCTGTCCCCAATTGGCTGGATATCCTCCTCCGTGGGCAGTCTGGATCAGTCCATGGAGCAGGAGGTTATGGATAGCCTAGGAGTCAAACCAGTTCCACCCCCCTTTGTATGTTGTTACTGAGGGGAGCCATGTCTCTGGATAGTCTCCTCCACCATGGCTCTTACAATCTTTCTGCCCCCTCTTCCACTCAGTTCCCTGTCACTTCTCTTTGAATGTCTTATCAGTTGTTTTTAAGCTGGAACTTTTAATTATAATGGATTTTATGATTTGGCACCCAGAATTAATAGTGCATTGTTGATGACAATAATAATATGGAACGATGCTATCATAGACTCACAATTTTTGAAAGGATTTCAACAGTGTTTGATATTTTGAAAAATATCTACAAAAAAGTCTTGTTCTTGTGGTTTGAATGGAAAATGTTTCCCATAGATCCTGTTTGAACCCTTGGTCCCCAGTTGAAGGAGCTCTTTTGGAAGATACTCCACTTCCTGTCTTCTCTCTGCTTTCTGTTTCTCTAAGAAATGGAAAAAGTGAGGGCCCCATCTACACACTCCTGCCACCATAGATCTGCCTGCCACCATGCCTCCTGCCATGTCTAAGATCTAGGGGCAAACTTTGAACCAAAGTAAGCCCTCATTGCCATAATTATTTGGTCAGGTATTTGATGAGAGAAACAAGAAAAGTAACAAATAAAATACTGACTTCTTAAAGCAAAGAAATGATCTTTGTTACACACAGACAGGCACACATACAATTAATTCTAAGGCACATACTGTGAGGTTATATGAAAACAATGAATCAATTATTAAATCAAAGGAAATACCATTATGTGACTGTATTCTATTCCTGCATTCATCAACTAATTGTATTGTTGCTGGAGTAGTTTTGTATTTCTTGTTTCACAGTATCATGGCCTAAACAAATACCACAGCCTAGGTTCATTCATCATACATATGCTGAGCATCACTATTTCCAAGTCTTGTTACTAAAATGTCAAGCTAAATATATGCATTTGAAGTTCACATTCTGATCCAGAACAGAACTCTGTGGAAGAGCTATGAAATCAGCTTCAGTAAATTAGAATGCAAGACAAGCAATTGCAGACCCATCCTGAAACAGAATGGCCATGGTGGGGCATGCCTACACACCTCCCATCTTCCTGGCAAAACATTCGATTTCAGAAAACAAATAGATACTAATTTCCATTCAAATGACCACTTTGATTCATTATCCAAAGAGGTAAATATTCATAAAGGTGACACCCAACTCAATATTGACTTTGTGGGATAATAAATTTTGACAGTCACCAGTTTAAGTGATTTACATAGAGGATAAACATATATAACTGTAGCTGATATTTTAGCTTATAGATGAAAATCTATAATAATTCATCAAAAGTCACATATGCATATATGTGTATATAATTTCTAAATTACTAGATTATTTTAAGTAAAATATTAAATGGTATATTGCCCAGCTATGTCAGTCAATAAAGCATGAGACTTTTATTAAATGAACACTAGTATATGGAAATATGAAATTATGCTAAATTCTATTACAACAGAAACAGGCCATTTGAAGTTCACTACCAGGAGGAGTATGCACAGTGAGGATCAAACTACATGGCATTATAATTATTATTATTATTATTGTAATAATTAGCAGATTGGGGAGGGGAGGGCAGCGGGGAATTGGGGATAACAACTCATTGTTTGCCCACTAAATATTGTAACTCATTATGGACAATAAAAAATAAAATAAAATAAAATCTTAAAAAATTTACATTCTTTAACATAAAAATAGCTGTTGACTGTGTACTAAGAGAATGAGGTGAGGAGGAAATTCTTTTTTGACAAGCTAGTATCTTTTAAAATGAGAAACTACTAATAAGATTGTCTTGCCATGACCCTCCTAAAATAAGCAAAAAGAGAAACAAGATTTCCAAGCGATTAAAAATAAAAGTAGGAGCCTCACTTCTAGCTATTTGAAATATACAATATTTCATTGCTATCTATGTCCGCCCTCCTCTCAGTAGAATAAGCTAGAATTCATAGCTCTTAGCTATCAACAAAGAAAAGTACTTAAGCTGACAAGTATCACCCTGATATGATAATTATGCAAAATATACATGCATCAAGATATCATGGATACCCCAGAAATAAACACAACTGTTATGTGTAAATAACAGAAACAGATTTAAGATATTTAATAACCTGTCATAGGTTCACTAACCAAAGCAAAGAAACAATGCTGTACTTCCTACTCAGCCCTGCTGCTCCATCCAATCAGGGATTACTTTCTTACAGCTAATTTTTTGCAAACATTATAAATTTATAGACTCTTGCAATTAAAAATAAGGCCAAGGATTCCCTAAGATCCCTCCACAAAGAATTAGAGGAGGAAGCATATTTCCATGGATCTGGGGAAAAGTTTCAATAAGTAAGTGTGCTTGTCACTTAAACATGAGGTCCTAAGAGGTCCTATGGGCATCTGAGTTTGATCCCCAGCACTGTGTAAATTGCCGTGGTAGGGGGAGCAGGGTGATCCAAAAACAGAAGAATTATTGGTCAGCCATTCCAACCAAAATATTGGAAGCTTCAGTTTCAGTTAGAGATTGTGTGTCAAGAAAAAAAATTCAAAAGTGAAGCTAACAAACACATGGAATAGTTTAGTCACATACCCACAACACAGGTTGGCTCAACCAATAAACATACCCTTTTCCTAAACAGTGCACCAAGCAACCTGTTGCGAATCTGTGACCCTCTCCTGTATCAAGCTGCACATAAAATCTAATCCACAAAGATACTAGCTTGCTCTTTCTCTGAGTTACAATTCTTCATGATCAGTATCCATTCAAACACAGTCTTACATATATCATCACAGCAAGGAACCATTTAGCCTGAACTGGTTTGGGATGAATGCAAAGAAAGGCAAACTGCGTCCTAGAAGAAAACTTTTAGAAGAGAAGCCCCATCTACTCTAGTTACCATGTCATGTCCATTTGAAGTACATATGATTTAAATCAGATGCATCATGGGTAGAAACATATGCAGTAGATAAAACATTATATATTTCATATTTGTCCATCAAACTATAGAAATACCCAAATAACACCCCTAAAAATCCTATAAAGAGAAGCTTCTGGGCTGAAGAGATAGTTCAGTGGTTAAAGGCCCTTGAGTATTCTGCACTCCTGTGACTCACGGCCCCTTTGGCAGTGTTTTAAAATCTTTATGACCACTTTGCTCACAGTAAAGTGACTTTCTATTTTGCTACTTATGTTCTCCTTTGTTTAATTTCTTGAATAAGATGTCAAGAACGTGGGAACACCCGAAACTACTGGTCACAGAAGAGTAAAGAGGAGGAAACCTGATGTTCTCTGACCTGTGCACATGTGTGCAAGCGGTATGCACATCTTCACACAAACACATGCATGCAGTATGTGTACACACCATGCATACACACATAAGCCAAAAAAAGAACATACATAATCATAGAATTATGGACCTTCTTGTCCCATTTTCCCCAAAGTAGTTCTCCTTATAATATTCCATACACTAAAATTTTTATAGAGCTTCATTTGGGAAACCCCAAGATTCTGCTTTTGAAATAACATCTATGTATTTAAGCCATTATTCTATAGAATGCTCCTTGTTTGTGAGAGTATATAACAATATATTTATTAATTTCTTTGATTTGAACAGTGACAAGACACACAAATAGAGGTGGAGCTATAAGTAAACAGGACAATGACCATATGAATTTGTCTCCCTAATCCAACAACAAATCAAGATAGTAACTAAAACATAGGGGAGAGGAGATGGAGGCAGACCTCATAACCAAGCCCAGCAGTAGACTCTTGAGCAGAACAAACTCACGAAAGCTTACAATTAAAGCTAAGACTTTCCATGCAGCTGACAATGAAAACTAGCTGATACACAAAGGCTGTCCCTCTTCCATTAAACTGATGCTCTGAGTCCAGCAGGGAGCCAATGGTGCCTCATTGTACCAGGCCAGAGTTGGAAGGTAGTAATATTAGGTAGAATTTATCCTTTGATCACTGCTGGGTCAAAAGTGGTTGTGGACTGGTTGTGTAAATAAGTTTTGCATTCTGAAGACAGAGAGCACTTGGAATGCCATCTTATCCTGCCCTTATTTGATCCTGTAATATAAGTACCATGGCTATCTCTCATTAGCACCAGATTTTTAATTATTGATGATTTAAAAAAATATTCATTGAGGGCTGGAGAGATGACTCAACAGTTAAGGTGCTTGCCTGGAAAGCCTAAAATCCCAGGTTCAATCCCCTGCTACCTACGTAAACCCAGATGCATAAATTTGTGCATGTATCTGGAGTTCATTTGCAGTGGCTGGAGGCCCTGTTTTGCATATGCTTTCTGTGTGTCTTCTTTTCTATCTTCCTCTGCTTCCAAATAAAGAAATAAAAGTACTTAAAAAAACAAATTTATAAACTGTAAATAGCCTGTCTTGATATATGTGTACATTGTGAAGTGGTTGAATTAAGATAATTCACATATTTATCATATCCCAGATTTATCATTCTTTGTTTTGAGAACATTTAGATTCTAAGCCAAGCACAGCATTCATTATTGCTGTTACCAGTAGTAATTGTACTAGCCAAGTGATGCCCCAAAGCTGATTTCTCTTGTGTAACTGAAACATCATACCTTTGAACCAAGAAGTCATCCCATTATACACCTCCAGCCCCTGGCAACAACAGCCCTGTCCCTTTCCCTTTGTATTATTTTTACTGTTTTAGGTTAAAATAAAATGTTTCTGTATTTGTTACTCTGTGCTTCTCTTATTTCAATTAATATGACATTGTTAAGGTTTTTTTTTCAAAATGGAATGGTATTCCATTATGCAAATGTACTATGACTATTCATTATCTGTTGATGGATACCTGGTTTATTGGATGACATGAATATCATTAATAGAGCTACATTTAAAAAAATAAAAACTAAACAAAACATGGCACATATATCCATCTAATAAGTTCTGTGTGTGAACACGCAGTGATGAAAATTCTTCAGTTAGATAGGAGGGTCTCTAAAGAGCACAGAATGGAGATACACACTACCAGTAGTTACTGATCATGGGATCTACAATTCCTTTACAAGAGGATACAGCCTGACCATGAAGAGGTGATAGAAAGCTTTAATCAGTAAGGGGCAACATTTTTTCCTAAACTGCATGTGTGTGTGTGTGTGTGTGTGTGTGTGTGTGTGTGTGTGCGCACACGTGCATGCTTACATATACATGCACATGTAGAAGGCATAGGACAAGTGTACCATTTCTCAGGAACATAGTCCATTTGATTTTGTTTTTAGAGTGAGTCTTCATTGCCCTGGAGCTCACTGATTAGGTTAGACTTGCTAGCCAGCAAGTTTTAGGAATCTATCAGGAATCCACCTGTCTCTGCATCCCCTCACTCTAGGATTACAGGCGTATACCACCACACATAGAATTTTTCCAAGTGTGTTAAGGATTAAACTCAGATCTTCCTCCCTGTGAGACAACATGTTTTTACTGAACCATCTCCTCATCCCTACAAGCAACTTTATAAATAGTGCTACAGAAACGGTGGCATCTTTCAGATACAGGGAAGGAGTCATTTTCAAGGTTATTATAAGATGGCCTATAGAGCAGGACAGATTTTTGTGAGCCTGGACAAAGGAGATATTTCCCACAATGAGTCAGAGGCAAACATCCCCTCTGATTTAAGAACCCAGTATTGTTAGTTTCAGTTGTAGACAGCCTCAGATTGCTGAGATGAATATATAAACCAAACACAGTATAGGAAAGGAAGGGATTTATTTCAAGCCATACAGATTCAGGGGAAATTCCATCAAATGGTAGAAGAAGCTGGCTCCCATTCATAAATCCAAGCAAAGAGACACTACCAAACAGCCAGTACCCCAAGCAATCACAGCCATAGCTCAAAACCTCTCTACATACCTTTAGGGTACAATTCAGATCTTCACCTACTGACATTTGCCCCCCTCCTGTAGCAGGAGTTTCTCTGCCAGGGGCTAAAGCTGCAAATTCAATTTTAATAAAGCCTCTGAGTCTATGGAGGACATACATTCAAACTAATGCAGTCTCCATGAAATAACAGACCATAAACATCTACATAAGCTTTGCAGACAGGAAATTGGACTAAAGTCCATACTGTGATCACTAATCACCTGTCAGTGACCTGGTCTTGGTTCAGTTCCCTAACCATCCTAGCTAGGACATACTCTGTGTAGACTGGGAACAGAAACACCTTCTTTATACCACTGTGGGGAGGACAGAATGAAACCTCACGTGCCAATGCTGGAGAAGGATGTAGGTCTGAAAGCCTCAGAGAAGACATGCATTGGTAAAAGCATTTCAAAACTCCAGTGCTCTGCTATTCCCATCTTCAGGTTTATTTCATTTGGTTATGTCTAAAAATATCTTGATCATTCTAAAATGAGAAAGATTATTCTCCCTTAACACCCCGATGATTTCAGCCTGCCACCTATGAGAAAGCACCCAAACTTGTAGACTACAATCTTGTATCTGTACAGAACTCATTGACTCATAGCTAAGCCTTGTGGAACCAGAAACCTTTTCCCACACTTGGAGGTGACCATGGCAATGCTAGCTCAGAAACGGGGTGGTGAAACTGGGGATTTTTTGTTATAGTGCCTCCACAAAGTTCCAACTCTGTTCACCAAGCAGGCTTGTATGCGTTCCCTCACAGCCCTTCTGTGAATTAGGTCCTATAACTCCCATTACTGATTAACCTAAATCTGCAGTTTATAGATCAGTAAGAATAGATAATGGGAAACAAAGCCACCTGCTGTTCTGAGATGAAGGGAGAGACAAAACTCATTATCTTTAATATAAGAACCCAGAAAGGCACCAATAAGAGAGAGAGAGAGAGAGAGAGAGAGAGAGAGAGAGAGAGAGAGAGAGAGAGAGAGAGAGAGAGAGAGAGAGAAGTCTGAATCCCTGGGCATTTGAAGGCTTCTTCTATGGGCAAAGGTAATAAACTTGGCTTATCAATTTTAATTAAAATTTAGGGAAATACTTTTGTCATAACATAAACACAGATATAACAAAGCAAATCTGCCTGTGTGTTGAAGATGAACATTTAAGGGATTACACGCTTCATTGGCCATTACTGCTGTGCTCTCCAGATTTCCTGTGCTCTTGTGGGCTCCTTTCCCCCATGAGTGGCACTTCAGTGGGAAAGTTGAAAAACATTAGTCCATAAAGCATAAAGACAGTCACTTAGCAAAATGTAACTAACAGGCAGAGTGAGGGAAGGAAGATAGAAGGAGACAGCAGTGGGGAAAAGAGCAAAGAAAGGACTGGCAAAAAAGAGAGAAGAGGAAAAAGGGAAGGGAGGAAAATAATGTCAATTAAAGAGAAGTAAACATGTCCTGAAGGCTACAAGACAAAGAAAAGAGACAGGAAAAGGTGAGGCACATCCAAGCCTTGAGCAGAACAACAGTGGGGCATTGTTGAGATGCTCAGACTTTGTGGTTAGATGCCAGAATTGGTTCTATTCTTTCTCTTGAGCCAATTTGGCCAGGGTAATTTTTGAGCATAGTGGCACTGGTCAGTTATCATGACTCTGGAGGTGGAAACTGGAGGATCCTAGGGGCTTGCTTGCTGGTCATCCAGTCTAAACTAGTTGGCAAGACCCAGGCCAATGAGAGAGCCTCTTTAAAAAAAATGGTGGATGATTTTTCTGAGGATAACGTCTAACATTGTCTTTTGACTTCTGTATACATAAACACCACATGTGCATATGTTCCCATGTACACATATGTACATGCACATTACTAGAACATTCACACACAGATATAAAAAGAAAATGGAAGGGTCTGTGTACTGGCCTCACTTGCCTTATTTTTAATATTTGCTGGAGTTCATTGGCATGTACAATGAATATAACTATTGGCAGGCCACACTCTGCCCATTTTATATACAGAACTCACGATTCCCCCACAGAGACTGCAAAGTCCATGCTACTATCCATAGGAAATACTAGGGGAGAATAAAGCTGATGTAGTAATACTTTGAGACTAAGACCTTCCAACTGTTCTTTATACCTTCTCAGTCACCGACCTGTTGTGTTACAGCCATGTGATTAGCAGGACTGGAAGTCATCCAGGGCATAGATAGGACATCAACATTTATCTCAGACATCCTAAGCATTTCCGTTCTTTTCCCTTACTCAGCTCATATCTTCCTTTCCTCCCCCACAAACACAGTACAGTCTTTTCATACTTTCCTTCTGGAAAGTTCACTTCTCTCAGTAGTCAAGTGTTCATTCCTACAGTTTCTTTCTCCATGGGAGTCTGGGTATTAAAAATTATTTCTATGAATTGGAAGGCTTTCCCCCAAGTGTCCTGTAAGTGATCAATCTCTGCCAGACCTGTCCTTCCACCAGCCTTGTTGGGACATTTCATAGTTGGTGAGTGTGCCCACATAGTTTAGCAAAGCAGTGCTGGAACCCAACAAGCATTTTACTTCCCTCCTCCTCCTCTGCCTGTAAAGCAGCAATGAACTCATGGAAGCAATGGTGGTAATATAAACTCTCCACATCCTCATGAAAAGAGAAATGGTGGAAATGAAGAAGGACAGTGCAAAAGGGAGGGAAATAGAGGCAGAGAACTAAGTACATGTCTGTATAGATTCAACCATCAGTAGCCTAGGCTAACACTTACCCATCCTGCAAACTTCTTTACACTTAGTTACCTTGTCATGTCTTCAGAAGAATGCTTCTACCTCCAAGGGCAGAGATTTAAAGATAATATATATCACAAGAAGGGTGTTAGCATTTGCCTTCACTTTCTTTTTTTCTGTCTTTGACATTACTGCTGACACCTTTTAAAGCTCAATCAAGGCACAGATGGCATTACTCCATCCCCAAGAATATGCACAAAAGCAGTTAGAAATGTAGAGATGGCATGGGACTTATGCTTGCAGATCACTGCTAATGAGTGCATATCCACACAGCACAACTTCATGCTCTCTATTTCCACAGAACAGTCACTGATTGCAGTTATGATGCCTGGTTCTCCCCCCACACACACACACAGAGGGGAGATGAGCACCGGTATGTCGAAGTTTAATTACACATTCCTTAATGACTAGTTCTCACTCTGCTGACACAAACCAGCATAATTTACAGACTAGATGATGCCGGAAGATGATGGATATAGACAGCATGTGCGATACAGTGTCATGCAAATATGAAATACGTAGCACTGAGAATGTGGTTGTTTGCTATTCCCAGAAAAGAACTTCATTTCGGGGAACAGAGCACCTTTTCGAGCATCTATAGCTCTCATTCGTCAAAAGCAATGGAAGCAGCTGTCAAATACATTTTCACCACAAATCTGTGCTTTTGTAAGTTTACTAGTACATACATCCCTATGCATTCAAATTACTTGGCCATCATTTTCTCTCCTAATCTCTGTCAACTGAAATCTTAAACATCCTTTGGGTTCTTA
>PVHP010014278.1:9628-39326 GCA_004024765.1 Zapus hudsonius | reverse complement strand
AGAGAGAGAGAGAGAGAGAGAGAGAGAGAGAGAGAGAGAGAGAGAGAATGGGTACACCAGGGCCTACAACCACTGCAAATAAATTTCAGATGCATGCACCACTTAGTGCATGTGGCTTTTCATGGGTACTGGGGAATTGAACCCAGATTGTTAGGCTTTGCAGACAAGCACCTTAACTGCTGATCCATCTCTCCAGTCTGAGTCTTGGAATTCTAGATCCTTTTATATCTACCGCTATGGCTAGCCCCACTTCCCCCTTGCAGTATATTGCCCTAGGAGCTCTCATTTTCTTGCTTTTTCAGTTCCTAATATTTTCAACCCTAATATTTTGCATTTATATTTACAGGTCAGAAACAAGAAAAAGGACTCTCCTGGGTGATGGACATTTATTTTTAAGTGTTCTAAAGCATTCTAGAGAATGTTCTGTACAATGTACAGTGCTTTTTCTAACATGGTTAGCTTCAGAATTCAATACTGCATAGAATATTGTGTTACAAAGACAATACATTTTCCTTTGGGGCAGAGTGTTATTTGAGACACTTTGAATGCTGTGAAAAAATTAAAGCTATTAAAACTGACAGTATGGGGAAGAAATAAAGATGAGGAAATGTTTGATGTCTTCATAACTCTGCTGATTTCTTCATGCTGTGTGTATTCCATCTATGTCCAATGAATCCATCACTATTTTCTTCACATAATATATGCAGATGTTAGATGCAGCCCAAAGGATGGTTTCTTTTTTTTGGTAACATCATAATCCTTATATTACCCAACATGTCACCAAATCCCAAGGTATTCTTCTACTATACTTGGAAAGAAACTAGAATTTCCATTTTTGTTTTGAGTTCAGTTCTCATCTTCCAAGGATTCTTTTGATGGCTCACCCATGAAGCTTTAGAACCAATGAATCTGTAGGCAGATGTCAGAGTGGGTAGAACCCAACAGAGGTCATGGCAGTGTGGGGAGACGGAACGAGTGGAGCTTGAGTGGCAGTGTCAGAGAGACAGACATTAAATACAGTAAATAAGTAAAATATGTAATGTATCAGGTGGTATGATAATGCAGTGTTGCAGTCAGCTTTCTAGAACCCAAACAAAAGTGGCTTGAGGAGGAATGAGTTTATTGGGCTTAAGGACTCGAGGGGAGACTCCATCCTGGCAGGGAAAACAATGGCATGAGCAGAGGGCTGGACATCACCTCGGCCACAGCACTGGGAACAGTGGCAGAAAGGTGTGCCAAATACTGGCAAGGGGAAGCTGGCTTATAACCCCATAAGCCCACCCCCAACAACACAGCTCCATCAAGGTTGTAAAATCCAAACTGCCATCAGATGAGAACACATTCATTTGTTTGTGGGGGACACCTGGATCAAACCATGACATGCAGTGTTCATTTTTTTCAAGTCCCCACAACAAAGGACCACAAATTCAGTAGGTTAAAATAACAAAAAAAAATCTCTCATCAGGAGGTGACTAGAAGTTCAAACTGAGGGTGTCAGCTCCACCATGTTCCTTGAGAACTCTGGAGAGAATATTTCTTCTTGTCTTCGAAACTCCCATGGTAACTAAATCTGAGGTGGTGTTTGACTCTCAGCTGTATCATGCCAACCTCAGTTTCTGCCATCATATTCTTCCGGTGTGTTCTGTCTTCATCTGTTGTTTTCCTCTTTCTTTAAAAGATACAAGTCATATTCGATTAGACCTACCTTAATAACCTCAACTTAACTTGATTAAATCTAAAACCACCCTATTTCTATTTAAGATCATATTCATAGGCACTAAGGGTTGAGATTTCAACACATCTGTTCACTGGGCAGTGGGGCCCAAATCAATCCTTGAGACAATTCATGAGAAAATTAAGCAACAACATTAAATATGATGTGTGTGCAGGTGGGACATGGAGAGAGGTTAGTCATATGTAGTATAAAATAGCATATCCACCAGATGTTTGACAAAAAATAAGACATACATGTAAGTGAGCACCTTTAACCACATCCCTGCCAGGAGACATATCTGTAAAGCTCTGAAGATGAGAAGCATCCTGTGGATAATTAAACAAGAACTTCAAAGTTTATACACTTGATGCATAGTGAGTAGATAAGTGCGGAGAAGTGAAAAGGAGAGTCAGAGAGTAAGGCTTTGACTTTTATTCCATTAGAGATTGTAAACCCTTGGAAGCCTTGCCAGAGGGTGGCATGACCTGAATTATACTTTAGTCGACTCTACCAATTGCTAGATACAGGCTGTAGGGGATCTGGGAAGTAGGAGACCAGCTTACAAAGCTTTTTGAGACCTAAGTCAGAAACATGGATGATTGGACAATGGAGATAGTGACAAGAAATTTCTGGTTAGTTTCTGATGGTAAAGTCTCAATGATTTGTTGACAGCTTGGTTGTATAATGTGAGAGAAAAAGGAGTTAATGATAATGTAAGGTTTTAACAAGAGTAAATAAAAAATAGTAACTCAGATGTACACAATAGTAAATATCAGGGTTCAAAGGAAGATCAAGATATTGTTAGACATATTAAGTTTCAGATGCTTCTCTTGGAGGCCACAGTAGGGAAATCCAGTGGAGATAAATGAACAAGAATAAACTTTTCAGTTCTGCATCTCACCTTGGCAGGGAGGGGCTGATGTAACACTGGCTTATGGAAACCAAAGCAATAGGATCGGTGATTGACCTGGGAAAATATCCCAGAGGGAAAGTATCAGCACTGGAATGCTTCCTCCTGATGCAACTTAATGATTCATCTATTTATTCTCTAAGTAAGTATTTATTGCATAGTATGGTGCTTTTTAGAACTACATGTTAAAAGGACCTTCCAAAGGACCAGATTTCCAAACCTCACCTGATAAAACTTGGTACCTTCTTATGATAAGACATTACAACAGAGAAATGATCTATCCAGAAGTCAGAGGACAAGCCCACACATTCTTCAAGGAGAAGTGAAGTTCAGCAGTGGTGGTGAGTGTGGGGTGGTGGTCTAGCTTCTGGACTGAGCTGGGTACACTGGCATCTCCGCAGGGTTCCACCTTATGTGTGTTGCCTCCAGGGTCTGGATGAGGCCTTAGGAGATCAGGCTTGGTCGGTGTCCACTCTGGGTCTGGTTCACGCAGCATTATTCTCTGCCTCAGACTTTGGATTGAGATTGACTTCTGGGGACTAAAACCAGGATGGTGGGTGTGAATGGGAGACACACTTCCCAGGAGATCTGCTGTTGCTGCCTGAGGCATACCTGGGCACTTCCCCTCGGCTGCCAACTCTAGTTTCTCAGCACCCTATGGGTGACCCAAAGTCCCTGCAGGTGAGTTCTTCTTGCCCATGCCCTCCCCCTCACATTGCCCCCTCCAGGGCTGAATGGTGATTACCCACACCCTTGAGGTTCACCCTGCCCACGCCCCTTCCCCTCTCCCTCATGCTTTCCTAAGCCCTAGGAGCTCCCCCAGCCCCACATATTAGCCAACAACACTTCCCAGCCATGGCCACACCTGAGGGCTGGAGCCCAAACCACTGCTGCTTAAGTGTTTGCTGGAAATTCTACTTCCTGCTGCTCCTCTGCTGGGTTTTCTTCTGGGTTTACAGACCTTTGTTTTTTAGGGAGAAGAGTGTATTGTGCTATACCCTGACTTTTTATTACCTCGCCGATTTCTTTTGCATGGCTCCTACTCCACCATCTTAATGGGAAAGCATGATGTTTTAATGCATGGATACAATATAAAGTGATTAAATTATACTAATATGTCCATTACCTCACTGATTTATACTTCTTTGTGGTGGAATATTTGAACGTTACTCATCAAGTATCTTGGATATACAATACATGATTATTGGCTATGGTTATCTTGTTGGTACAAAAGGGTTAGAAATATGTCCCTTCTATTTCTATGTTGTGTATCTTTTTTCTCCTAGAAGGAGGAAGGAGGCTCCTAAGACTCAGAAAGTCAACAAAACAATCAAGGCTCATGAAGTAAACCAGAAAGTCAACAAAACAATCAAGGCTCATGAAGTAAACAAAACTAACAGGACTCAGAAAGTTCCTGAAAGTTACAAGATTCAACAAGGTCAGTGATCAAGGTTGTATAACCAGAAACAATTGAGGAGAAGAGGTTTGATAAGCTGAGCTTCCTGAAAGTTTTGAGGGATCTCCTGGGAGTTTTCATGAGTCATCACCCATGCTGAGGTGGGCTTTTTAGTAATAGAGTAGTCTTTCGGTCACCCATGCTCCTGTTCTTACATTGGGGTTTCTTCACCCCCCAAAAAAGCCCACAGATTCATGAACTAGATTTAGGTGAAGCAGTTTCTTTGGTCTATAAGTGGTGTTCTATCTAGGGTGAATCAGTATTTGTTCACATTTCCATGGAAAAAGTACACAAAACTCTCTGGAATTTTGTGAGCTCCTCCCTCTTTACTTGGTTGTTGTTGTTCCTTATTATTTTATTATTATTATCAATTATTATTTTGAGGTGGTGCCTTGTCATATAGTGGAGGCTGTCCCACAACTCGCCATCCTGTTTCAGCCTCCCAAGCACTAGGATTAATGTTGATCACATCACGCTTTGCTTCTACCCCCAGGTTCTGATAACTATAATTCATCTCTCTAATTCTATGAGTTCAATTTTTCTTTTCTTTTCAGATTTTACATGTAAGTGAAGACATGGTATTTGTCTTTCTGTTCCTGACCTATTTTATTTTATTAATGTCCACCAGTTCAAATGGATCATCATAGACGGTAGGATTTTCTTCTTATTTAAGGTTCATTACATTGTGCATATCTCCATTTTCTTTATATATACATCCACCAATGGGCACTTATCTTGACAATTGACAGGCAGTGGGGAAGAAAGAGATTTTCTCCCCCATTAAATAGTCTTAGAGTGGGTCTTGCAACACTTTCCCAGACTCTTTGCTTCCCTGAGTCTCTGGAATTTCTGTCCTGCACTGCCCTCCCAGGAAAAGATGTTCATTTCTAGCCCCCCACCCAAGCTTCCTTACATCCTGCCCCTGATTGAGAGGGCTGCTTTCCTGTGAACAACCTCAGAGACTCACCCAAGTTTGCTAAAAAGATCAAGTAGACAACAAAACCCAACTATCACATTCTACTTTACCTTTCTGACAACCCTGTATACGTTTTTTCATATTAGCTATACTCATTTAAACCACCTCCAAAGATTTTCTTTTTCCCTGCATCACCGCAGTGATGACTAATCTTGCCAACCTGATGAATGTAGATTCACAATGGAAACCAACCTCTGGGCATGTCTGTGAATTAGTTTCTAAGTTAACTGTGGTGGAAAGAAACACCCTAACTGTGGGCAACATATCCCATGGGCTGGGGTCCTAAAAAGGAGCACTGAGCATTGGAGTTCTGATCTCTCTGCTCCCAATCTGTGGAATGAATGTTCATAATGCCGTGCCTCCCCCACCATGATGGACTGTACTCTCACACTGAGCCTAGATGAACACTTCCCTTCTTACGTCACCTCTGTGAGGTGTTGTGTCACAGCAATAAATAACTAACACACTCGCTGATGCCTTTTATTTTTACCTTCCTGATAAAAATCATTCTAACAAGTCTGAAGTTGTATCTAATTATGGCTTGAGTTTTTATCTCCCTAAAGATCCCGGATGCTCAGTGTGTCTCCATGGAGCATATTTTTTTCAAGTAGTTGTAGGCTGTGTGTCTTCATTGGAGAAATGTCCATTCACCTCCTTTCCTTGCTTTTAAATTGACTGATTTGCTTTTAGGCACCGAGTTGTTTGTGCTCCTGACATAGTTAGGATATCAGCCCCTTTGAGTTGCGTTGTGTAAATATTTCCTCACATTACATGTTTTCACTCCATCAATTGCATCTATTTCCCTGCAGCCGTTTTGTGGTTATGGTTGTTGTTGTTTAGTTTGATATCATCCGGTTTTCTTTTGCTGCCTATGATTTGGAGTTATACTTTAAAATCATTGCCCAAGCCAGAGATGCTCTTGTTTTCTTCCGGTGGTATGACTGTTACAGAGCTTATGTAAAGCTTTAATTCATTTTCTAGTTTGTATGTCCAGCTTTCTCTGCTATAAAAGAGACTTTACCCACTGTGTTTTCTTGGCTTCTTTGACAAAACTAGTTAATCATAAACCACCAAAATCCTGTTGAGACTGATAAGTGAATACAGTAAAGTTACATGATACAAAACCAACATATAAACATCAGAAGACTTTATTATATTAATAATGAACTATTCATGGATAAAGATAGTAAATTTATGTCATTTAAAATAGTAACAAAACAATAAATACACATTTAATCAAAGAATTAAAAGGACTACTTTCTGAAAATGATAAAATATCTCAAGAAAGAAATTGTTAAAACACAGAAAGAAAGACAATACTTTTGGAATAGAATATTTAACTTTTAGAAAATGTTCAGACTAAACAAATTAATCTACAAATTTAATATATTCTCCATAAAAATTTTGATGTTATTTTTCACAAAAGTAGAAAATATAATCCTTCAATTCATGTGGAACCAGAAAATACCTTGAAATTATTTATGAAAAACAATAAAGCTGAATATATCTTGATTATAAGATACAAAGAAATTATAATAAAACCAACATGTTGGTGGCATTAAATACTTGTTTTTTAACTAGTTGCACAGAGATATTTTCAAGCACTTATGTTCAGAATAAATGAAAATTATTGATTAATAATGATCATTGATGTCATATAATTAAAGCACATATGAACCTTTATTCAGGTTGACAGAAAAGTAAGATGTATAAGTAGAAAGTATTTTAAAGCCCCAGATATAAATAAATAAGTAAATATGATAGTTGTAGAAGTTTGAATGTCTGTCCTCCTTAAACTCAATTGTTTTATTAAAGCTTGTCTCCATCTGCTTGGTGGAAGAGGTGGTACTGGGGTCTATATCCTGGGGTCCATTCCTAAAGTGTGTTAGGGCAATCTGATTTCCAGCTCAAATACATACAGAGAGGTTTAAGCTCTGCCTGGGACCCAGCTGCTGGCTGCCTTTTAGTGTGTGTACTGGTGCTGGTGTTTTGATTGCTGTAGTTTTTCTCTCCGGATAGGTATATAGAAGCAGCTTCTTCTGCCACTGATGAAACTCCCCCCTCTTACCCCCCGCATCTGTAAGTTTGAAATAAATCCATTCCTTTTCTAAACTGTGCCTGGTTTGGATGTTCAGCCCAGGAACGAGGAGCTGTCTACAACAATAGTGAATGAGTGAATAAGGCAACTATGTACAAAAAAAATTCAAAGCCAAGGATGTTATACAACCTGAAATTTTTTCATATCTTATTTTAATGCTTACCTTGAGCACATGATACCAAGAATTTTAGAAATGATCTTTAATAAATTAAAAGATTAGGAGGAGGAACAAGAGGTTGCAGGAAGCACACCATACATAAAGATGATGTGTGCCCCTCAGAACAACTTGTACATAAAGTAGCCCTTGGAAAGTTAAAATGAAGAACAGACATTTTGTCTTGGCGGTATTCATAAAATCATACTTGGGCTTTTCATCCTCATAGGGATAAAAAAGTCTACCAATGAATGCCTTTATGGGGATGAAGTAGGGGATCATGGGAGGACCCTTGATAACATGCCCACATGACACATTGACTCCTGATGTCCACCATCCTCTTCTTCCTTATGCCCCTGCATAGCTGAACCATGATTTCACAGCACTGCAAGGTCAGAGTGAGTAGGCAGACAGTCCTGAGATCCCTTCTCAGTACAGCATTCAGCTCACCAGACTTTCCAACCCTCTTCAATTTCATCTCCAAATGAACCAAGACGCTTTTAGTAAAGGGGCCACTGGCTCAGCTGTTTATTCTAGCTGCTTTTTGACATTTTTTCCTTCCAGTTCTTCATTCTTTCAGCCAAAGGCAAATCTAGAGTTAACCCTGAAAGGTTGTAATCTCTCTCAGGTGGGTGGTGGTACTGTTTACCTCCACTCTGGCACAGTTGGCATGGTTAATGAGGCCCTTGGGGGAGACTTCATAGTTGCCAATGCCTTTCTTACCCTGGTTGCTGATTACAACCTGACACCAAAGCTTCAGAGAATTTATTACCATATGTTCCATTTCCTTTTTTAGCACTGTTTGGGACCTGTGTACAGAAGCAAGAGACAAGGTACTTCCTACTGTTGGGTATAGCAGTATTTAAAAGATGACAAGCTGTAACAAGAACAATTGTTAAAGACAAAGAACTTTCGTGGAAGAGAGCATTAGTACTTCCATGGGTAGCTGTGTTTCTGCACACAAAGATGTCTCCGTATTAAAAGTTCAGTCAGCTAGCCTGGGTAGACAGAGTTTTTCCTGCTGTACTAAACTCACCACTCACACTGTCAGCCTCAGTGATACTTAGTATGTCTGTCAGGGTTTAGTTTTAAGAAAATCTCCCACAGCCATCGTGTTTCCTTGTAGCTGGAGAAGAAAAATAGATTTCACAAATGAACTTGTAGTTTATTTTTCCAGAAGAGCTCACATGAACAGTGGTTTTCTCCTGTAAACCTCGGGCTCTGATTATGAAAGGAAGCTCTGTAGAACAGAAATCCTTTAAGTGTTATCCCTGACAGCACCAAATGATTTTATTTATAGCTCGCCTTCTGAAGTGTTTTACAAATGTGGCTTGTGTTTGTATTTCAATATGCTGACCACCCCCACATGCCATATAATGTGATCAAACTTACTGAAAAAGACTTATGAAGCAATATTTATACCACAGGCAGAAAAAGGCAACAGAAGCTTATAAATATTAACTTCTCAATGTAGAACTACAATTAGACCATGTCTTACATATTTTTCTTCTTCTTCTCCTTAATAGAATTTTTTTCAGTTTTTGTTCATTGTTCACAAAGGAAAATCCTAAAGTTTCCCCAGTTTCCTTAGCAACACAATTGGGAATAAATTGTGCTCCTATATTTCCAAACATCTGTATCTAAGCAACATATTAAAGTGTGCTGTTGAGTGATGTACATTTGTCTGCAGGTAAGCTTGACTTTACAGAAAGAGGTGAAGAGAAAGGAAAGAGAATGGTCTGAAAAAGCAAAAGCAAAACAAAATTATGGGGTTTCCAGATGGCTTTCTTTCCTCGGTCTGCAAACATTAAATGTAGCCAAGATGATGATCACGATAATGATTAAGGTCATGGAGAAGTCACTCTTAGGGCGCATAAAGTACTGGAGTCCCATTTACCAATTCTACTCTGAAAGGTAGTTCAGAAAGCTTCTGAGCAATAAAAGTTCCTCTCACCAGATCTGTTGTCATTATTGTATGGGTGAGATGAGATCTCAAAGTGACCGTAATTTGCATTACCCTCATGGCTGAAATTGTTAGTTTTTTTTTTTTTTTTTGCCTTTTTCTCCATTTTTTCTTTCTTTTTCTTTTTTAGCCAGGTGTGGTGATACATGCCTTTAATCTCAGCATTTGGGAGGCAGAGTTTGGAGGATTGCTGAGAGTTCAAGGTCAGCCTGAGACTACCTAGTGAATTCCACATCAGCCTGGGCTAGAGTAAGACCCTACCTTGAAATTTTTTTTTGCTTGTGTGTACATGTGTATGTGTGTGTGGGGGGGAGAGAGAGACAGAGACAGAGACAGAGAGAGAGAGGAAGTGTGTGTGTGTGTGTGTGTGTGTGTGGTCATATTTACAGGTGTATGTACCCTTGCATTGTCTCGTATGATCCCCGATGGTGGCCAGAGTAAAGCATTGCTCCTACTCCATTGCTCTTCTCTGAAGTCTTGTTTTTGATCCAGTCTCTTTTTCATTGATTCCAGAGCTTGTGGGGTAAATAATGATTCTCAGATCTCTGCTCCCCTGTGGGACCAGCTGTTTCACATCTGAAGATTTGAACTCATACAGTCTCGGACCTCCCTCAGGCCCTCATGCTTGCATAGGAAGCATGCTTACCATCTCTCCAGCCTCAAACACTCTAAAATCTCTGTTGGTCATTTGAGTTTCTTCTTTGAGAACTGTCTGCTCATTTCATTAGTTCATTTATTGATTGACTGCTAGGGGAGGGGCTTTTTGGTATTTAATTTTTGCAGTTCTTTGTATGTTCTGAATGTCAACTATTCACTGTTGCCGGGAATGTAAACTGGTGCAGACACGTTGGAAATCTGTGTGGTGGTTTATCAAAAACCTAAAAATTGAACTGCCATATGACCCAGCTATACCATTCCTGTGAACATATCCAAATGACTCTCTATCTTACCACAGAGATGCTTAGGTATCCAAGCTCATTGCTGCTCAATTCACAATAGCTAGAAAATGGAATCAACCTAAATGTCTATCAACTTGCGACTGGACAATAAAAATGTGATATATATATACATATATATACATATATATACAATAGAGTTATAGTGTAAAGAAAAATGCAGCTATCAAATTTGCAGGAAAATGGGTGGAATTGGAAAAATTATACTAAGTAAGGTAACCCAAGTCCAGAAAGATAAGTCTCATTCATGTTCTCTCTCCTATGTGGATACTAAATGTTAATGTTTGTGTGTATATAAATAAAGGGATTGAGACTGAGAATGGGCTATGGTTCTAGATAGGAGAACAGAGGTGATGATAATGGGTGAACGGACAAAAGAAAAATGTCATGTGAAAGCAGAAAGGAGGCTAAGTAACCAGGGGAGGGGCAAAATAGAAGGGGTGACGGGTCTTCAGGGGTGGGGGAAAAGGAAAGGTATTACACAAAACTAATAATGGTATGAAACAGTACCAGAGAAGACTAACTTCTGGAACTTTCCTATCCAGAAGTGGGCACACGGCTTCTAGGAGCAGAGGCTGAGAGGCATGAGAGCTAAATCCTGTTAACCCCATCTTAGGAGTGGGCTAGTTGTCTCTCGCAGCAGCCTGAGGAAAAATGAAACTCAAGAGTTTAGTTTATGCCATTAGTAAACCTGCAGTGTCTGCTGTCACTGCTGCTCTGAAGTTACTGCTGCTGTGGCTTCCTCTCTTCTGCATGCAGGTGCTCATTGCCATTGTTAATGAACAGAAAAAAAAAAAGTAGTAATATGTGAACTGTATGGACAAGGAACTTTCAACCTTGGATAATTCTTAAACATTTGTTAAAGAAATGGATTTAGTGGTATGACCTGCTGGACTCTGCTGACCAGGACACACACACACACTCTGATCACAAGAGCAATCCCCTTAAAACCACCTGTTGCCTTCAACATATGGATCCATAGTTACTGACCTCATTGTGTCCAACGATCAGCACTTCTTATGTAGGTATGTTTGTACTGAGAGTCCATTCAGGCCTACGAGGAAAGGAACACAGAGCATATCCTAAGATCAGGCAGTATCTCTAAATGTTGCTTGTCAATATTAGCTATTCAGGCCAAAGGTACACCAAGGCAAAGGAAGACTAGTCACATTACTTTCAGTAGGTGGATTACACAGTTGTAACATAAGCTTTAAAGCAAGTTACAAGTAAGGAATTTAGCATATCACAGCAATAATATCACAAAAGCCATTTGTTAAGGTCCATAAGAAATATTCCCAGCTCTTTCACATAGTTTTTTTTTTTCTAGAGTTCATCACCACACATAGAAATAGCCCTCCTGGGTAGCAACTTAAAAGACATAACCCTTAATAAGAGGGTGGGGGAGGTATGGTCTGGGCAGAAGTGCCTGATAAAAGGTGGGAAAGATTAATCCTAAAATCATGGAATCTGGCTGGTGATCCCAGGACCAGAATTCAGTTATTTCCCACAGTGAGATGTTGATCAGGGAGACCCATGAGATCCCTGAAACAATGCAGGCCATTGCAAAGCATAGGTTACCTGCCAAGAGATAAATGATAAGATCCTATTGCTGTGACACCTCAGGCTGCTGTCATAGGACCCTGAGAGATCACATTGGAACTGAGAGGGAAAGCAGTTCCCTCCAGCCTAGGCCTCACAGTACTGGAAAGTGCTCCAGAAGCTTCTGGGGGAAACTTACCACCAATGTTGTGAACAAGCAGGGGAATCCTGCTAGGTACAACATCAATTAGCCTGAAAAGATGTATACACCTGTGCAATAGTGGCACACAGCCCATGCAGGTAACCAGTTGTTCTTGGCTTGGATAAGAGACCCGCTCAGTGGGAGAGACATCATACCTGGTATTTGGAACCAAGTCAGAATCCTATGGGTAGGAAGGTCATAGACTCCAGAAAGATGCTTCCATTGCTCTTTAGATAAGAAGAGTTGGTACACACATCAAAAAGTCTTAGATATCTATTATCTCCTTTAATTCATCTGCTGTCACTCTTGGTTGGAGAATTTGTTTGTTTGTTTTTAACAGATGGCAGATAATATTGGGAAGAACCAAGACACATCAATGTGACATTAAAAGATAGCCAACTATCTAACCAGGAAATGAGGCCCCTCTACCTCATCTTTCAGGACCCAGGAGACAGTACAGAGGAAGTGGTGATTTTAACACAAGTACTGTTCTCACTGCTAGCCTAAAAATCAACTCCAGGGAAATGGCAACTGGCACTCTGGTCACTCAAAACTCAGCAAAGCAGAAATCCAGAGGCCGCAGAGAGCTCAACACTAAAACAAACTTCTAACATGCCTGCCATTGCTCGGGGAACATTGCAGAAGAGGAGGCAGAAAGATCATATGAGCCACAGGGTGGGTAGAAATAGCCTGAGATATTGCTCCCCCCCCCCACACACAGGACACCACAATGAATACCAGTTATCCAACTGAGGAGGGTCCTTAGTGGAATGGGGGTGAGGGTGAGGGGATATAAGAGTATAACCTTTTAAAAAATAAAAGTACAGTTAAATATAAAATACAAAAAAGAAAAGAAAGGAGACTAAGTATGAGAGAGGGGACAAGGCGGAAAGGTAACGAAAATATTTGCATGAAAACAGCATGATGACACCTAATTCTTGGTAAGCTAATAATAAATTTAATTTTAAAGTGCTTTCCACTAGTCTTCAAAGAACACTGATAACTCCTTAGCAAGAAAAGAAAACCATGAAATTCCACAGCAATGGCCATGACTGAGACAGACTGGAATAGTAACACCACTGAAAAGACTGCAAGAGTAATATGGTAGCTTTCCATAAAGGACTCCAGACCTCCTATCTTTTCAACACAATCTTTCACTGGATCCAAAACCAAGGCACAGATAGGAATTTCTGCTTGGAAATCCATGGCACATTTAGGCTTTCTATCCTTGGAAAACGCTCTTTGCTTTTTTCAATCCACAGCAACTTTATGTAGAAAAAGGGAATGACAAGGTGCCATTGCTTAACAGTTTAGAAAGATAAAAAAGTTCTGGAGCTAGACAGTAAAGAGAGTTCTAGAGTGATGCTAGTGTGCTTAATGTCACATAAAATGATTTAAATGGCAAGCTTTATTTTGTGTCTATTTTAGACCACTATTACAAAAACAGGAGCAATAATCACACCCTACAGTATTGTTCTGAGAACAGCATGAGCACTGAACAGTATACATGGTGCCTAGGACATAGTAAATCCTCAGTAAATTATTGTTAATGTTGTGATTCCTGTTAGTGTTAATAGCTGTTGAGCTCCTGTAAGAGTTAAACCATGATCCATGTTATCATTCCCCACCTCACCACCTCATGGCTTCCTCTGCTCTGCCTCACCTTTATGTCTTGGTACCCTGTTCTTCTCATCACTGTTTCCCTATTACAGTGTACATTCTCTATAATATCTTTATATTAGACACAGTTATCACAGACGTATTCATTATATTGCTTATTAAAGTTGCATATATGTACAATCCTAAAAGGAAAAAGATTCTTCAAAGTGACTATAATTTTGACAGTTTTAAGACCAGGAATAAGTAAAAGTACAAAGAGATTTGATTTCTCTATCTTCCAAACTTTTCTCATAGGGTAATACTAGCAAAGAGAACTACAGGATTTCACTAATTTTCAGCACTCAAGACTGTCATTCCTGAATTGGTAATTTGATGATATTCTGTGGCCTTAATATACCCCTGATACCTAATAGGAACAAATTTCCAAGTCCTTTACTTGAATCTAGGCCTCATAAATATAAATTACTGGAACAAGAGAGAGCCTTGGAAATCCTTCAGTCCATGCCCCCATTTCATCAGAAACAATTTGAACGTAACATGAGTAGATAACTCTCCACGGTCTCTCTTTAGCTCAATTTCTCTCTTTTTTAAAAAAAAATTGTTCAACTTCACATTCTACCAATTGTCTCTATTTCCTCAATATCCAATAGCTTCATTTTGTCATTAGGCCTTCCCTTAAAAGCCTAGAATTCAGGATCAACCTACCATCCGTTCTTTACAGCGCCCTCAACGATTTTATCATGTATCCTGCTGGGAAAATCTCAAACTTGAATAAATCCACTGTTTCTGCATCTCACTTACACAAATAGATTAATGTGATTCAAGAGCTATAAGGAGAAAGAACTAGTGGTCTTCCCCAGGTATGTCCAACCTGTATCCTATGAGCAACATATGTCCCATGATGGCTGTGAATGCCACCAAGCACATTTGAAGATGACAACGTATGTTGCAATGTCAAAATGGGGACACCTCTGCCAGTGATCAGATTTTTATCATGACAAAGAAATCCTTCGATTCCTCTAATCAGTTCAATCTCCCTTCTGCATTGACTCTCTGAAACTTCTACCAGTTATAAACCTTTCACTTCTGGGCTTGCAGTATTTGTTTGGAAATTTCCTTGCCTAATTTGTTTCAGTTAAGATAAAAGCCATCTGTGATCATCTTTATTTCCAGTTTGACTGGACTTGGAATCACCTCAAGATACTTCTGGTCATGTCTGTGAGGACAGGTATTTGCCTTATTATTGTTGGGACAAAATAGCAGAAGCAATTTAGGGAAGAGAAGGATTTATTTCAACTTACAGCTTTGAAGGGAATTTTCATCACAGCACAGAAAACATGGAAGGGGCAGACAGCTGGTGCCATATTGTTACATCAGTATGCAAGACTGGACTGTAACACCTCAAGGCTTGTTCCCCCATCCCCACCCCACCCCACCACCCTGTGGTACACTTCCTCCAACAAGGCACCACCTCCTGAACCATGATCTGGGGGTTAAACATTTGAGACTATGGGGAGCATTTTACTGTAAAGTCACTACATTCTTCCACTTGTTCCCATAGACTCCTGGCCATCTCATGATACAAATTAACCTCTTGACTGTCCCAGATTCACTATTGCTTTCTTTATTCCTTTCTGTCCTACAATATCCTCCTTTGGTGGATACAAAGCAGATAGAAGGACTGTAGTAAGAGCAAGATATAGTCCCCACAGACACACTCGCAGTAACCCCCTTCCTCTCAGTTATGAAAATTTGCAAAGAAGTTGACAGTTAATATACATATACTTTCCATTTAGTGTCCATAATCATTAATATTTTTAAATGTATAGTTTAATTTTAATTTCTACTTTCTTCATTATTTCTCATTAAAGCCATTAACAAGTGAAATGAATCAAGGATCACTAGAATTTCAGAGATTTATGTGAGATAACCAGACCCACATATTTAAGGCATAGCATCTGCCTCTTAAATGAGGTTACAGGGGGGTGATACATTACAATGGAAATCATTTTAACAATATTAGACAATATGATATAGATCTTTGTACATTGATGAACTCAGAGTAATTAATGTCATTCAAGAAATTGGATTTTTGACAGAAGGTTGAAAAAAAATTCTGATACTAACATAATTTTTAGATTGAATGCTGTTCTTGTTTTTGTGTATATATGCACATGTGTGTTCATGCGTGTGGCTGCAGGTACGCACATGCCATGGACTGTGTGTGTTATCAGAGGACAGACAATTCATTCTCTATGTTCTTTATATTTCTGTTTCTGCTATTTGAAAGTAAATTGTATGTATACAGAGAACACTATCTATCTGCAACCATGAGTTCAACCAATCTCAGGTAGAAAAATATTTGGAAAAAAATTACATCTGTACTGAACATGTAAGAATAAGGAACAGCCACAAATGACATAGGACTTGCATTGTTTTCAATTATGAGCAATCAAGTAGAAATGATTTAAAGTACACGGAAGATAGTGTGTGGTTTATATGCAACCACTACATGATTACATAAGGAATTAGTGGGTGGGGGAGGGACAGAGAAAGAGAGAGAGGGAAATAGAGAAGAGTTCAATTTAAGGAAAACGTTCACATGTCTATGGAAGATAGCTTAAGTAAAAACCAATACTACCACCTTAGTTCAATATCTGAAATGCTGGAAATTAAGGCATGTTTCCTAGGGAAGAGAATACCTTCTTTGTGAAATCTCAATCTTTGTTCCCAAGCCCTTAAAGTTATTGAATGAGGCCTATTCATATTATAGAAGTTAATTTACATAAACCCTACTATTTCAGTCCTTGTGTTTAAAAAATACCTTCATAACAACATCTATACTGATATTTGACCAATTCATAAGCTAGCTGAGTTAACACACAAAGCCATCTCAGCATCCACTATTGCTCTTTGGTACCACCAATTATTACATTAATGTGATCTTTTCAAAATGCAAATTTAATCAAAATCTCCACCTATAAAACTCTTGAGTCATTTCTATTACCATAGGACAAAATCTAAAATATTTAATATGTCTCCAAGGTCTCTTCAAGATCTACTTACCTCTCTCAACTCTTTTCTCATCTCTCTTCCCATCACTTTACACAAAATGTTCATTTCTCTGTCTAGATAAGCAACACATCTTGCCTTCTTTTGTTCACACTCATCATTCAGTTCTCTTTGTACATGCCATGTTATCTGAGAAACTTTGTCTGGACCAGAAAGCTTCCTCCATGATGCACTCCTGACATGCATCCCTACTAGGACTTTTTTTTCAGTTCAACCCATTTATTTATAAATTATATCTTTATTATCCATATTTACATACACTGAATGAACAAATAATGTGTTGGTGCCCCAGTTATCTGATTTCCCTCCTCCCTGGATATCCTCCTCTTTGGGCAGTCTGGATCAGTCCATGGGGTAGGAGGTTATGGATAGTCTAGGAGTCAACCTGGTTCCACCCCCCTTTCTATGTTGTTACTGGGGGGGGCATGTCTCTGGATATTCTCCTCCACCATGGCTCTTAAAATCTTTCTGCCCCCTCTTCCGCTCATCTACTATGACTCTTGTTCGATATCTAACCTATCTACCAGCTATACCACAAACTAACATTAATATATTCTACTTTTAGCAATGCATTTGACCATCTAAGCATCTGCCTTTCTGCTCTTTATGTTTATTTTTTAAGAGGAGAAAAAAAAACCTGCATTACTTGAGGCAAAGCTGAAAGTCTCTGTAAAGCCAGATAATAATGTTTTCTTTTAAGCTAATCTCTTCTGCAAAGCTGTGGATTCCAAAGGTTCTTAGCCGGCCATGAAGGGCCTAGTTCATTGAAAGGAGAAAATGACTAAAAACACTTCACTCTGATTTATAGCTTATGGAAAAGGTAGGAAGTCGTTTGCTGAGAAAAAGGTTTGACCTGAAGTTTCTGCCTCTGCTTCTTCCATGGGAGGAACAAAAGGGAGGAAAATTACAATGTGCTTAATTTTTCTTCCACCAATTTTACTTCTTAAGTCTTCCTAGTTTTCTGTGATTCAGGTTAATAGAAACAATACTTGCTCTTATCATTGGAATTGTTGTGTACCATCTGCACTTTTATTCTGTACCCTCCCTCCTGGAGAACACCAACATCTTTACACATCATTAGTATCTTTCCAGGTGAGAGAACACAGTTGGAAAATGACTGTTCTGGGGACACTCAGGCTCTCTGCCACAGAAGCCATGCTTTGAGGCCACTCAGCCCTCTCTACTGATGGGTCACCCATGTATAAATAAACAGTAGAGTGAAAGGCAAAATAGAGAGCATTTGTTAAAGAAGACATTGTAGTTTAAATCAAATATGAATTTTCCAGTGAGACATCCAGTCCTGTCCATAGTGTGTATGCTAGCCATATGGCAGGCAATAAAATGGGGATTTCATCTATGTAGTTCCCTATTTATAGTTCCCAATGTATCCTGAAGAAGGTTTTCCAGCCTCAAGCTTTGTTCAACTTTCCACCTCATCACATTCACAGAAAAGAGTTTGCAAATTTTCTTTCCTCTTTCACGCAGCCTTCCTTCCATCCTCTTCCCTTGCAAAACCTTAGCTGATTTCAATCATGGGCTTCACACAGAGTAAAAATGTCTACAAAAGAAACCTCTGGAGGCCAAACAAAGGAAGCTCTTGGTCCACAAAGAAATGTTCTAATTGGCATGGGCACGATCCTTGAGAGCAAAGAAGGTGAACACTAGCTGTGAAGGAGCCAGAGGCTAGTGGCTTTCTCTAATGATTAGAATTTGTTTGAACTTGACTTGCTTAGATATGGTATTGTTCCAAAAGTATTCGATGAATGAAACATATAAATCTGGAGAGTTGATTCATCCTTAGCAGAATGGGAACAGAACCAGGATGGAAATCTAACCATCTGAGAATAATGCATTTGTTAGAAATAACTGTTTCCAAAATCTCAATTGGATTTCTGCACCTCGTTTTCAAAGTCTGATCACTTGGAAGCCTCTAGCTACTATTGACTGTTCCCAATGTACCAGAAGTTTGCAGAAGTGACACACCTATAGTTGGATTTGCCCTCTTACTTAATACCTAGGCAATCAGATATAACTTGCATTTTTAAAAATCTACACCAAATTTTAGTTGTATACCAGCTCCCTTAGGAGCTAGTTACCAGATGGAAAATTGATACACCATTTGTGTTTAAATGTTTACCCATCCACTATTTCTCACAAACTAGGTAGTGTAATATGCTATTCCCCACATGCGTGCAATTTTTTAAAATGAGACTGCATAATAAGATTTTCTCTTGACTAGTTCATACCTCCCATGTGGTGACTATCTGTTGGCTCTAGATCTCTCAGCTGAAAAATGAGATGCAAATATATCTGAAAAAGTCTGTCTATGTGCAGTCAGACGCTGAGGCCTAATGGGAGTTTAGCATTGTCTCTGGGAATTTTGCATAGTTGGACCATGTAGTTTTAGTTTTGTGGTGCCTCCTGGGTTGTTGGTGACAACCTAACTCTTATTTGCCTCTGATTTCACATGTCCTTTCTTGTGTCTAGACAGGGATCCTCTTGTTAACAAGGCTGCCCAGTCATTGGATTTGGGGCCCAATGTAAATCTAGGATGATTTCATTTCAAAGTCCTTAACAAATTCCATCCGTCAATTATATCTAAATATATTAACATGCTGAGATTCTGTTTGAACCTGAAATTTGGGGGAGGGTAATACTGCTCCACTCAAGGTGCCCTTTGTGTAGTGAAACCAAAGAAGAAAAGAGCAAAGGAGAAAGAAAGTCACTTGTACTCCTTTGAGGAAGTGTCTCTAGTTTTTCTTCTATGTATCTCCTGAGGTAGTTTTATGTCACAGCAGCTAGATTCACCAACTGCTGTCCCATGACAGCCAGAGAGAGAGGCCACCTCTTCACATGAAGCTCAAACACATGGCCTTCTTCTAGTTTTGTTTTGCCATTGTTTCTGAGCCCGTCTTTCAGGCATGCGTACCACAAGCACAGGCATGGGCATCTGCCTGAGCCACACGTCCTGCGAGCATGGATATTGTCAATTACCTTCCAGCCTGCATCTCCTTCAGGCTGTGTGTGAGTTGTGCAGCCACTGAGATTTGTTTGCAGCGACTCTTGTGCAATCTGCATCTTAATCAGGTGAATTCCAGATGTAGCTCACAAGCCCACCTCTGTGTCCATCGTGACCACGTGCCTGGTGTTCTGTATATTTTCGCTGTGACACTTGTCTCACTGCAGCCAATTTGAACCAAGTTGTCCAAGTGAAAATTAGAAAATTGGTAAAAATGTACACAGCTCTTGCTGTCTCTGCATGTACTCTCTGTGCTCTCCAAACATTAAGCCCAGACACACGGTCTAATGTGGAGAAGCGCTCCCAATGGAACTATAAATCCTCTCTGAAGATGCATCTTGCCATAAATTTAGGAGTATTCAAT
The DNA here is from genome assembly GCA_004024765.1 of Zapus hudsonius. NCBI lineage: Eukaryota > Metazoa > Chordata > Mammalia > Rodentia > Dipodidae > Zapus > Zapus hudsonius. Next base: position 19,283 of record PVHP010014278.1, on the reverse strand, counting down.
AAATAGCAGGCCAGGTTCTGTGAGAAACATCTCATCACTATGCCTCTAACGTCTAGAAAGACAAAAATACTTCTGTAAAAAGAGTTATTCTTCATGTAACACTTCAAACATTTTTACACACTTTAGAATCAAAATTAAGATAGAGACTAGAAAAGGTGTCTCAGTTTTAGAATAATCTACACAGCAAAATCTAAGTATCATCACAGGTTCTGATGTTTAACAGGTAATTTGTAAAACTCAATGATCTTACCACATAAGACATTTAAGCTTTAGTCAGTAGAGGGGCAAGGATATGGTAGGCAATTAATTCAGTTATTCAATTTACAAATTATGCAATCAAGTATATAGTGTTCTCATTGGTATAAACTGCAATGACTTTGCTTTTTGTTTCTTGCTACTGTTCTTATAACCTATCAACTCCTAATTAAACCAAATAACATTCATTTTCTTTAAAAAAATTCTTAAATATTGAGGTCATCCATTCAAAATACTTAATTTCCTTCCTAAAAGAAGAGAAATTTTATCCTGCTTTCCTCCATTATTTCACAGGTATTTTAAAATAACCTCATCTTTAGAAATGTTTGGCAGAAAAAAAAAAACATACATTCAGCTCCATGTATACTTTATTTCAGGTCAAAGGACTCTTTTCTGAATCCAGTAACAATAGCATAAATGAAACCTAACTGTTATCCTGGAGATAAAAGATCAGTAGACAAACATGACTCAAACAAAGAGAACTACTTGCAGAAAACAGATCCAGAACCAGCAACCAAGAGCTCAACCCCAAGTTCACCCAGTCCTAAATGCATATTTTTTGATAGTTCTACAAATATCTCAACAAATCTCTTTACAAATGGCCATAGGGTTATTTTAGTTCATTTGTTCAAGTTGTTATAACAAAATGCCATAAACCGAGTAGCTTATAAATAATTGAAATGTATTTCTCACAGTTTTGGAGACTGAGAAGGCAAAGATCAGGACACCAGCAGCTGGTGTCCAAAGCGTGACCTTGCATGGGTTACAGACCATTCCTTCCCACTGTGTCTTCCCCTGGGAGAAGCGACGTGAGCACCTTCAGGCCTACTTCATAAACTAATTAAGATTAGTGCCTAATTACTTCTCAAGTGCCTCCACCTGCTAATTCCATCATTTGAAGGGTTAAGATGTCAACATATGAATTTGGAGGGAACACAGATATTCAAATAATAACAGTGGTCAAGACCTGGGCCTCTCCACTCTTCACTTTACCTACTCTAGGCTGAGTCACCTGTGCAGACAGGGCTCTACTGCATGGCTCTAACCTGTAACTCACATTTCTTGTGTAGCAGTCTATAATCTTTCTCATTGATGTCACCTCCATTAGTCCAAGATGGCTTACCCCAGTTGACACAAAGAATTAGGCAAAGTTGCAGATGCTGATCAAGACATGTCCCTGTCTTGGGCCCATTGCCTCTGAGGCCTCATTCATGGGCAGCCTCACTTGGTACTAGCCTACCTGTGGTTACAGGCCTGGCAGACAGTTCAGGCTGAGACAGCCATCATGCTTGAAGCTGTAGTGATCACCTCCATTAGGGCACATGGCATTAGAGTACCCTAAACTCTGTTGGAGGGAATTGCACACCAGAGATAAGGGACAGTCTTGGGATCACTACCAGATCCTGTTGTCCAAGAGGAGAGCTCCTTTCAAAATTCATTGATGAGGTGATTGGCTTTGCCTTACTAATAGTGTTCTACATTCTTTTCTTTACTTGATTGGGGTCTGTGGCATCCACACCCTGACTATGATCTGGTTCATTTCATTTCTAGTTGAGAATAAGCACTCTGGCTTCCACTGCTACCTTAGCGTGGGCCATCTGTGATTGCGTGCATGGGGCAGGAAGATCTGAATTCTTCAGAACAAAAATTTAAGAGGAATCTAGATACTTCAGTCACTCAGCTTTCTCTTTCATCTAACCCCAGCAGCATTTTTGAAGGTCCCTTTAAGAAACGTTGAGATTTCTTACTTCCTTCAGGGGACATTTATCAGCAGGATGTTGTCCCTGCAGAATCTTTGGACAGGCAGGTGTTATTCAGAATTTGATCTCTCAACCTTTCCTCCTGTTACATCCTGTACCTTAGGTTCCCTGCAGAGCAGAGATGCTGGGCAGACAGAAGGAGCATCTGTTCCTCGAGCGGCCCTATCACCTGGGAGATGGGAACTTGTGGCTTTGGAGGAAGACAGGAATTGAGGGCATTTTCTTTTGGGCTCATAAAGTTGTCATTTATAAACACTGTAATTTTGGCTTCTGGTCCTTTTGCAATTTCAATGCAAAAGGAAGCTGAGACTTGGTGTACCTGGTATTTTGATGATAATTTGGGAGCATATTACAATGGACAATTTTTGAGAAATATGTGATATTTTTCATCTATGTTTTCTGTGACTGATATTAAATGAACACACAGTCACTGAGAATCATTTTATGGAAAGCAAGGAGGTGCTAGGTAAAAAAAAAAGCCTAAGAATTTTTTTGTTGTTTGTTTGTTTTTGTTTTGTTTTGTTTTGTTTTAGAGGTAGAGTCCTGCTCTAGCGCAGGTTGACCTGGAATTCACTGTGTAGTCTCAGGGTGGCCTTGAACTCATGGCAATCCTCCTACCCCTGCCTTCTGAGTGTTGGGATTAACGGTGTGCGCCATCATTCACAGCTAGGAATGGGTTTTCAACCAGAAGATAAAAATTCATGCATAGCCTATAAAGTGCTGATTGTATTTTGGCTCCAACAGCAAATAGTCATTTAAATAAAGTCAATTCAGTATATAACAAATATTTCTAAAGAACAAGGTCACATCATATACAAAGAGTATCTTAGAAACCTAAATTTGCATATAGTCAGATTTGTTTTTAAACTTCTTTTCAGTTTTGAAAATAAAGTTTATGTTTTTGACATGAATGTAGTTTGTAATAAGCTCAACATAGCCGTCTTTCTTGCAAAATTAATATAGGCCACTATTCTCCCAATACTCCAAAGCATATTCCAGAAATGAATTATCACAGTTGCCTTGTATTTCCGCATATAAAACAAAACAGTGGTGTTTTAATCGTTAAAATAAAGTTGCCTGGCAGCAAACTTGAGAATGCACATGTTTGTGACTTTAAGCATGAGGACACACACACACACACACACACACACACACATTCCTGCATGAGGACTCACACACAAACACACACACACATACACACATTCCTGCATGAGGACTCACACACACACACACACACACACACACACAAACACACACCAAATGCATCATTTTATCACAAACACACTGTCTTTTCATTTACCCCCAGGACTTGGGTTAATCATGGAGGAATTATCATAGCTATGTCTCTGTGGATTCCAGCTGGCATGCCCAAAGTGATGGCAAGGCGTAGTTGGAAACAAAATGTAGTTTACTAATTTCATTTGAAGTGAAATATGTTGATGCTATAGTATGCACAATTTGTGAAATAATGGAATAGTGTTCAGAGTGGAACGAAATCTTTTAGATTTGATGAGGTAAAACATAGCTGCCAAAGAAACCAACCTGAATTTTACTCATTGAATGAGTGAACTTAAGTTTCCAAATTCACAAATCAAAAAGAAATGGTAGGAAGCAGACGATCTAGGAAAGGCCTCTAAAATACCTCTACTACATTTCATTATAGAAAGTCACTGAAAAGAAATGTATAACATTTCAGACAAGCTCCTTCTTGTTCCAAAATCATCCCAATGCTGGTGATTCCTACAGTAGCACTACCCTCAGACTGCTTCTCCTTAACTTGCATAGTATTTCTTAAGTCTCACTCCAAAAAAACATGTCTTCAGATCTTGCAGTTTCACATTTAACTTCAGCAGTATTTTAGATCTTCACAGATGGTACCAATTAGATAATGAACTAGAATTTAGTTCATGGTTTTTCTTTCTTCTTTTTTTTTTTTTTTTAAAAAATTGTTCTGGTGTGTTTCTTGTGGCTAAATAAAACACATATTGAGAGAGTGAGCTTAAATGTAGATAAATGTGTGTGTGTGGAATCTTGTATCTTCATTTAGTGTCTAAGTGACTTTGGGCATTTCCCCTTGTCTCTCTGAGCTCCAATGTCTCCATTGGTAAAGTGGGCTCAGTAGCTCTTTCATAGGGTTATTGTGAAGATTACTTAAATCATTGACTTATACTGACTAAGCCAGTGGATCTCAAATGTTAATTTGCCTAAGGATCACTTTAGGCTCATGATTTATATTATTTCTCTCTCCTCTCCCTTTTACTCACTAATGCAGTATAGGAATTGTATTTGTGTTCAGATATTGCTTTAGCCAACAATTACTTCAGAACTTCACCAATGATCACAGAATGCAAACTCTATTACACCATCAATACCTGACCTCATGCTTCAGCCAACCAGAGAAAATAGAAGCCATCCAGAAAAGAAGCATGCCATACCTACAAACAACCCCTTTTTATCTAGTGGATGAATATTTATTTCATTCTTCAAGTACATCATACACAGTTCTAAGGCAGATGTCAGCAAATTAAAACCCATGGGCCAAATCCCATCTATTTATTTTATAGTCACATTGAAACAAGGCCTTATTCATCTGTTCATATTGTCTATAGGAGCTCTTGAACTACATAGCAGAGTTGAAGAATCATGATCAAGATGGGATCCCATGCTTCGTTTGGGAAACTGACAAAAATACTACAAACTGGATGATTTATAAATAATAAAAATTGACTTCGTACAAGTCTGAAGGCTGAGAAAACCAAGATAAAAATGCTAACAGATTCAGTGCCTGGGAAGGGACTAATAATCTTCATACAAGTTGTTTCCAGCTGTGTCCTGACATACAAGTAACGACGCTGCTCCTTCATAGGTGTGCTCATCAGTCCCCTACTTGTCAGAACGATCATGATCTAATCACTTTCCAAAATCTCAGCCTCTTAATAGCATCACGTTGGCCCTAGCATTCAACATATGACAGTGAAAGACAGGCCTGCATATATGACAGTGGGGGTGACAGTAGGGGTACACATACGACAATGGGGTGTGTGCAGACAGCCAGTACCACACACCACACCAATATGGAGAAAGCTGCTCCTCGTCACTGTCCCCATCAGCAGAGTGGAAAATAAACTGGTTGTGGGTGGGTAGTCCATGACTTGATACAAACATGGGAAGTGGGAGGGAGTCCGAAAAGAAATGGGGCAAGGACGAGGAGCAGCATGAGCCGCAAGAACTGCTGGCACCACTTCTAGGAAAAATTTAACTATGTGGCCAAGTGTCATTTTTCTCTTTAATAACATTCCCTTCATCTTTCTACATGCCTATAGTTCCTTGTAATCAATGCACCGTTTTTGAGTCATTCCTGTTCTCACATTAACACATGGCATTCCTCAGTGCATTTTCTCAGTGTAGAGTCTGTGTTGATCCTTTCCAAATCTCTGGGCTACTGATTGAATTTTTTTCTGTCAAGAAAAGGTGAATGAAACTCAGCAGGCAGTTCCTTTGTTCAAAAGTGAGCATCTTAAAACTCTGAGCTTGTTTTTCTGGAAATGTCAGTTTTCCAAAGATAGGGAACTATTGAAAAGGTTGGCCTCTGTCCCTACATTCTTTTCAGTCGCTTGTAATCCTACTTCAGCGCAATAGCCTAGTGTGGAAATGTCATGTACACTCATGAATAGTATCAAATATACGCATTTCAATGGCGTATCTTTGCTGTGTCCTTCTTTGTCACACAGGATCCATATGAAGTTCACCAACTATATCCATCATTCCATTCCCTGCAATGTTATAGCCAGCATAGGTAAACCAGCATAGGTCTTGTGATTTGTTACACTATGCTAAACACTCTTGAACTATTCCATTTATGTGTCTCCTGAATCCCCACACTGAAGTGAGTGAACAGACTCACAATAAATTATTTTATAAATGGAATTGCTTTCATTTTCCCCCAAAATTCCCCCAATGTAACTCCCTGGCTAGGATAGTTGTTTTCCATAACAACCACAGGACTACTCTGCCAATCTGTTTGAAATTTGCTCCTGAACTTGAATCTTTTGCTATAGTTAAGCCAGCTTTTTCACTTTCCCCAAAATTCTTTGTATCTTTGTCGAGATGCCCACAAACATATGTCATTCATTCCTTCTTCCTTGACTAATTTCTGCCCTTCCTTTATGGTAGAAGATCTTCATAAAACCTCATTGTCTTGACACTGTAGAGAGTAATCTGGTTTACAAATGAAGATTTAAGATGGAGAGTTACAAAATATTTACTGAGCGTATGGTCCTACCTTAAGAGGAGTTGAAGGAACAGGAAGAAAAGGTGAGCAAAGACTTGCTCCAAACTAGAATTCACTTCCTCCTAGTTGCAGGAACTCTGGAGTACAACTTCTATCACAGAGCTGGTATGCCCTTGAGAGGGTCTGAGATCAGTCTTCTGTACCTGTCATTGGTCAGTAGCTAACTTTGACAGAAGTCAGGGGCTAAAATCTTTAGGGATAGAGCCCTCTCATCTATGACAGTCTTCCAGAGAAATCTAGAGCAATTTTCAGAACTGGAAATGTATCACCATTAAAGATAGCCCAAATAAAGCAACATTATAGCATGAGTCGTCAAAATGGACCAAAAATGTGTTCTTGAAGGCATGAAAGAGGAAATCCCAGACCGCATAATGTTTGTGGCTTTCCAAAGGCCTACAGTATACAAACATATGTGCTGTCTACCTGTGGTATTCAAATTTCAGGAAAGAAGGGAATAAACAGAGAGGAAATGTCGGAAAGGCTCCCAGAGGGGTAGTAAAGGAGGAAGAAGGTAGAGAGGCACAGCAGTGTAAATGCAATCTATTTTTTATTTGTTCTTTGAAGTCTTCATGCGTCAATAAATCAGCTAATTATACATGTGTTCATATTTATCTCCTGTTCCCCTTACTGCACAGCATGACTGCATGTAATAGTAGTTACCCTATTTGTGGGATTTATACAGTAATACAGGGTCAGTAGCAGCCCCAGGTCATGGAGAATTTCCCATCTGGAAAGGTTTACCTCCTCCTGGATTTTCACCTGCCTCCCTCCCCCACAGTTAAGAGTTTAAAATATCTGATACTAAGAGCAGTATTTGTGCTAGTGGTTCCCCTGTAATGACTTCTGGGCCCGGGGAAGATGAGGTGGAGGTGACCCATTCCTGGTAGACAGCTGGCTCTTCATACTTGTGTACTGATGTATCCTTGTTCTCCCCAGTGTTCTTCCCCATCTGAAAAGTCAAACAGATTCTCCAACGAAAAGTGGCAACAATTTGAATAAAAGGTGAAAAGCGTAGTCACTAGAAAGATATGTTGATGGGTACCTCCATTCTTCTTAGCAGCAGAGGTTCTCTCTGGAGCCTATTGGTTTCCTGGGCTAGGGAATCTGCCTTGGTTGCCAGAGACAGATATAAATTCTCCCCCACTGAGTGGGTCTTGTGTCCAGTTCATGAGCACTTGGTTACCTACATCAGCTGTGTGCCGCTATTGCACAAGTGTGTACTTCTTGCTCAGCTGGTTGGTTTTGTAACTGGCAGGATCTCTGGTTTATTCAATCTGTTGGGAACTGTTATTCTCCACCCGCTCTCTTAGCACTTCCAGCACTGTGAGGACTAGCTGGGAGGGAACTAGACTCCCTCTCAGTTCCTGCATGGTCACTTGATGTCCTGTCGTCACAGGCTGTGGTCTCTTCAGCAATAGGGACTTATAATTGGCTCTTGCAGGTAACTAAATGTTTTGGCAATTGCCTGCATTATTTTGGGAACCTCATGTCTCCCTAGCCAATAGCTCACTGTGTTTCCTATCCCAATTCTGGCCCTGGGAATTATCAGCCAGACACCATAGTTTTAGGGTTATGATTTTTCCACTTTTTATGGAGCTCTTCTGTCTGGGTTCTCCCCTACCCCTTACTGAAAGTATCCCGGAAAAAGGTTTCTATGGGATTGGTTCATGTTGCCATTAGTTTTGTGTATGCCCCAGCCCTCTTCCTCTGCTTTCTCTTCTCCCTAGGTCTTTCCATACCTACATACCTTTCTTTTCTTTCTTTCTTCTGATCATTGACTTGTTTCCAGTAGTCCTTCCTCCCTTTCCTCACCATTTCTCCTTTTTCCTATCTGCATTCTAATACCATGTCCATGTTGCTGATATTTATTACAGTTTACAATTAACTGATGCTGGACCAGGTCAGGAGGTACATATGAGAGAGGTTGTGCATCACGGCTAACCTGAAAACCAGTTCCAGGGAAATGGAGACAGACACTGTGCTCACTTAAACCTCATCAAAACAGAGATCCAGAGTCTGCAGAGATGGTGACACTACATCAGATCCCTAACTTGCCCACCAAGGTTCAGAGGAGGTGGGAAGATATTAAGAGCCTCAGGGTGGGTGGGAATAACCTGAGACACCATATTTCCCCATCCCTGCAGAGACAGATTGAGGCCTTGTGTTCTCCACAATGAATACCAATAACCCCACTGAAGACCCTCAGCAGAATTAGGGCAGGAGAGAGAGAGGTCTATGTGTGCAACCTTTTAATTTAAAAAAAATCAATTTTTTAAATCTGATATTGGTGGGTACTTAACCAACTTTATCCATTCAACTCCAACTCCACTTCCTGGTTTTAGGAAGACAGTATTTGTGACAATTCTGTTGTCAATTTGATCAGATTAGAAATCATATAACAGATGTGTCTCTTGGGCAGGTCTGTGAAAGTGTATCCATGAAAGATTAACTGAAGGAGGAAGGCATTTCTCCAGAGCGGGTAGACTATATATAAAGAAGCTCTAAGAGAAAGCAGCCTGTGTTTTTTTTTTTTTTTTGTTTGTTTTGTTTTGTTTTGTTTTGGTCTGGATGCCATGCTACTTGTTGGTGAGTGCTTCCTGCTTGGCTTCCTGTCACTCATGTGTGCATCTGTCTTGTTTTGGCTGTCCTTCATGGACATTGGAACCCAGCCTCATCAGCCTTCCAATGGGTACCAAAGACCAGTGACTCTAGGGATCCTCCAGGCTTTTAGATTCAGGTTGGGACTGCTGAGGCTTCCAAGCTTTTGGACTGAACAGCTACAAGCTCCTTGACACTCAAGCCTGAAGACAGCTATTGTTGGACTGCCCAGCTCATACCCTATAAGATAATCCAACAACTCCTCTATAAAATACATAGTCTATCAGTTCTGCTCCTCTAGAGAATCCTGACTAATACCATCTTCCTTTCCTTCCTCATTTTTCTGCATAGTTCTAACCAGTGATCACTGACATGTTCTTCACTCCTCCAGCCCCTGCCGTCTCCCAGCATCCACTGTTCTTGCAGATTTAAAAGATGGCTTTGCAAATCTGCATTGGCTAATTATTAAATTATAACTAACTCTCTGCTCCAATCCAACCTTTTCGCTCTCTGCTTCACGAAGATGGGGCTAGCGTCTACCAACGACATCTTACTTTTTTTTTTTTTAATATATATTTATTGTCCATAATGAGTTACATTATTTAGTGGGCAAACCATGCGTTGTTATCCCGAATTCCCCAATTCCCCCCCTCCCCATCCCTGATCAGTTGTATATCCTCCTCTGTGGGCTGTCTGTATTAGTCCTTGTGGCAAGGTATCCTGTATATCTTAGTACTCATCCCAGTCTTCC
>PVHP010014277.1:0-39480 GCA_004024765.1 Zapus hudsonius | reverse complement strand
TCCCGGGGGATAATGGCGGCGGGAGCCAGCCGGGGCGGGAGGGCTCGGCCCTCTGCTCCACAGGGGAGCAGAGAGGGATGGAGAGTTCGAATTCGGGTTCGGCCGGTGTCCAAAGCCTGGATAGCAGTTGAGGGGGGTCAAACCTTTAGGAGAGTCCTGGCGAAGTTGTTACTCGGCCACCATCTTGCTCCGCCTCTGAAGTTATTTTAAAAATTATTAAATATAAGCTGAGTTTAGTGACACACACTTGTAATCCCAGCACTCAGGAGGCTGAGGCAGTAGGAACACAGGTTGGAGGCCATCCTGAGCTACATAGTAAGATTCTGTCTCAAGTAAAACAAAAAGAATATGGCAAACTGACTAGAGCCAACAAGGTTCCACATCCAGAGTATGAAAAGAATATTAGTTCAAGAGTAGGGATGTGAGATGAGTTGAATTCATTCCCTCAAAAAGTCATATGTCACAGTAGAAGACAGCTGAGTCACATATTCAGGACCCACAAGTTTGACTGTGACCAGCTCCACATGATGGAATAAACCACAGACAATTTGTGAAGAAAAGGAGGATGGTGCATTTCAGAATAAAAAGCCATAAATTAGGTCCCCTCACAATGAACCTTTTGCATTGTCTTGCTACAAATCATGACATATGGGAGGGGTTAGAGGGCTGTAAGACTTGAACTCAGTCTGCTAGACAAAGACTTAGAGCTTTTAAGCAACCAGAAAGCAGTACATCCCTGCAGATCCCGGTTTATCACTGGGTCCCCGAGCTGATCCAAAGCAATCTTGAGTCATCTTTTGTTTTTATTCCATGAAAGAGTAAATCTAATTGGTTTGAGATCTGTAATTAGTCCTCTGGTTTTGCACTGACTTTTCTGGTCAACCACATACATTCTCATTAAATATATACCAAATTGGACTATAAGAATCCAGGTTACCTGTTGTTTGTTCTCTTGGGTATTGGGCCTGTTATTCCGATAACATAATTTCAGATTCACCTTCACAGTTGCTCTTTGCACCAGTTCCATAGGACCTCATTTTGTGGCTACAACTTTCTTTTCTCCATTTCTCTCTAGTCTGTTTGCTTTGTGGCAAGAAGAGTGACACTAAGTATTCCTTCCTCAGCTCTCCTGTCATTTTCCAACTACATCACTCATAGATAGTGTTGCTCTTCTCCACTGAATTAAGGAGCCCCAGTGATTCACTACATCGTTCTCTCTTTTAGTCCTCAGCCAGATCCTTGTGCCCTGGAGCTCATCCTATAGCTATACCTACTTATAATTTGCCTGTTCATAATTTAGCTGTGGCCACCATTGATGTCCACTGAAACTTGTAAAGAGACCATCACCAAACAGTCAGTCACATTTTTAAAACATGGTATTTATTTATTTATTCATTTATTTGGGAGAGAGGGGGGACATGGACATGTTAGGGCTTCTCACCACTGCACAAGCTCCAGATGCATGAACTGAGATGCCTGTGCTTCTTTTCTGCATAGGTACTGAGGAATAGAACCCATAACTACAGGTTTTGCAAGAAAGTGCCTTTAATGCTGAGCCATCTTTCTAGGCTCAAACAGTCACATTTTAACCTAAAAGCTCCCATTTCTAAACTTGGTGTGTGTATATATGGCACAGAGTGGCTGATATAAATTCTGATTGAATAACTTACAGGATGGGTCAACTCACTTTCAAACACTTATTGAGAAGTTATTTTGGTTCCCAGACTCCTTCTGCTCCTGAAGTTAAAAATAAAATGAGAATTCAATTAGAAATATGCATACAATCCACCCAGAGCTGTGCCAGATCTTCTGAGAATACCCTACTTTCCAGCCTATCAGAAATTGCAGTGCACATATGCTAAATTAGGATGTCAATTTCATTAAATAAGAGACACATCAGGATAAATATAAAATACAAAGATTGCTTTTAAAGCAGGATATCTTTTGTTTTTAAAAGGCTTGCTTTTATTTTTCTGCAGAAGGAAGGTGTCAACAGGATATAAAGAACTTGGCAATATCATACTTTCTAGTCTATGAGTTTCCTTTAAAAATCAAGGTGTGAAGATTCTATGATCACTGCTTTCTATTGTGTAGTTATACTCATCCCAAATCCAGTAAACCTGGACTTAGCCTAGAATTCACTCCATACTTTAGCTTATTTTGTCTAGAAAGAAACCTCTAACTTGTATTCATAAAGTTCAATGGTTTCATTCAAATTTACTAAGAACACTGAAGAAATATTTCCCTCTTGATAGCTCTCATTTCATATTTCTTCAGTGATTTTTTTAGTCACTGTGTTATGTAGCCCAGGCTGGCTTTGAGCCTACTATGTAACCAACAATTAGCTTGAACTTCTAATCTCTCTGTCTTCACTCGCTAAGGACTGAGATTACAAGTGTGCACCAGCATCCTCAGTTTATATAGTACTGACAATTGAACCCAGGTCTTCAAGCATCTAGGAAAGCCAACTGAGCTGTATTCCCAGTACAGTGGTGGTTTTGAACTTGTCCTTAGTTCTATCTAAAATCTATGACTAAAGGAATCCACTAAATGAGCTAACCCATTAATCCTACACTCAGTTACTTAGCCTCCTTTAGATCTGAATTCTGAGAATTGATTACATAATCTTTGTAGTTAACATGCCCAGGGCAGAGGGGTTGTAAGCATTTCTCACTTTTGGGTAGCCACCTGAGGGGAATGAGGGAGAATATAGAAAAAAGAATTTAATCACTCTCAGAGAAGCTATCAGATGGTCTTAAATTTATTTCCCATGCTGAACTCCTGAGAGATTCTCTAAGCCATTTCTTCAAATATTCAACACATCCCACAACTATTTATTGAACATCTGCTTTTTGCCAGAAAGTATCTTGAGTAGAATATGATACAGTCTCTACTCCTAGACTAGTGGAAATAGAAATGTTCAAAACTGAATATTCCACGTTTTCCTTAATACTTTTTAACCTCCACAGACTTCTTAATTCACAAAGTTAACCTCTCCCAAAAATCCAGAAATCATCAATGATATTTTTCTTTATCCCTCAGTGGACCCCCAAATCCTGTCAGTTCTTCATTATTAATATCTCCCTTCTTTCTCTATGACTTGGGTATGGCATGAGTGTCTTGCAAAGGTACATTGTGACTGAAGACATGGTCATTGTGATAGTGTCTTGGGAAGTGACATTAGGAGGTAGTAGAACTGTGAGAAGTGAGAATTAAGAGATCTGTTTAGATCAATATGGTATGCTCCCATCTCTCTCAAGTACATTGAGTTTCCTTGACAGGGTTGTTATAAAGGAAGCAAGCCTGGTCCCTCCCATCCTCACTACCCTTGTGTGATGGTTAAGTTTTGTTGTCAACTTGATCTTTTAAATTATCTTGGGTGGGTCTCTGAGGATGCCTCTCAGTAGGGGGCAGGATGTAAAGAAGCTCAAAGAAGCTAGAAGTAAACATCCTTTCCTGTGTGGACAGTGCAGGAAGGAAATTCCAGAGACTCAGGAAGCCATTAATTCTGGGGAAGGGTTGTAAGACCCCACCCTAAGGCTATATAAAGGTAAAGAAATTCTTTCCTTGGCCCTCCTGACTGTTCCCTGTTTTGTGTGTGTGGTGTAGGTGATGGGTTTTTCTCTCTGCTCCAGCCTTTTTCACTGGAACTTCCCCTCAATCTGTAGTCTCAATAAATACTTTCCTCCCCCAAATTGTGCCTGGTTTGAAAATTCATCCCAGCAGCACGTGGCTGACTGCGACACACCTTGTTTGGTGGGTGACACTTACTCCTACATGCACTCCTGCCATTATCCTTTGCCCTCATTGGAGTCCAGCCAAATGGAGCCATTTGATCTCAAGCTTTGAAGCTCTAAACCCACTGTTATTCATAAGTACCTCATGTCAGAATTTCATTGTAGTGATAAAAAGCGGACCTTCACACCCTGTCTTCTCCACTCTCATTCCCATTGCTGTGGCTTGAGTCTTGGTTGCTTTGCTGCCTGAATTTCTGCAGAAGTCTCCCAATTGATCTGCACAAGCTTCTACTATCATTCCCCCACATGCCACCCATGCACAAGAGTGAGCTCCTGAATACACACAACTATTTCATCCAACTCCACCTAAAATCCCTCATTGACTCTGCATACCGTATGCTCTTAATCTTTGAGTTAAACAACTTGTCACAGCACAGAGGCGTTGTTGATATAACCACTGAGCACTTTTAAGTTCATTCCTTTCCGTGATGGATGGCTTCATGTCCTGTGTCCCAGCCACATGGACTTCCCTGAGAGGTGAAAGACAGGGATTCTTCACTCAAACCTTCTAAGTGACTCCCAGATCTACTTACTGGTTGTGTGGTCCAGAAGATTGCAGGACACAACTTCGTGAATAGCCTCCACTGAGCTGAGCAGCGTGGCTGCTGCAGCAGGACATCGGGCAACCTCACTTCTGATCACTTGCTCATTTCTCATGCAGGTCAAAGCTGGCTTCCCCCAGTGGCTAGCGTTAGTCCTGGGATCATCACTTTGCCAGATGAAATTGAGCTTATCCTTTCTAAGCCTTACTCTTTGCATAGCACATTCAAAACATTGAGCACATTGCTTTGGAATTGTTCTGGAAAGTTTTACTTTGAAAATCTTCACAGACACAGAAAAGCCAAAAGAACAGTGGAATGGTACCACCTAGATTTGGCAGCACCCTGAGGATTTACTATGTTCTCTCTCTCTCTCTCTCTCTCTCTCTCTCTCTCTCTCTCTCTCTCTCTCTCTGTCTTTCTCTCTGTCTCTCTCTGTCCCTCTCTGTCTCTCTCTTTCCATCCCTCCCTGTTTCCCTCCCTTCTTCCCTTCCTCCCTCCTTCTGTGGCTGTGAGTGCAATGGATATGCTTCTGTTTGTTTTCTTAGGAATAATCTTTTTCTCAGCCTAATTGTCTAATTTTGTAGAGTCCCAGCTCAAGAATCTAAAAAGGTAAAAGGAAAGAAAAATATTCATTCCCATTCTCTCTCACTCTCCCTGCCTCCATTTCTCCTTCTCTATCTCTTGAGATATATATATAGATTCATAGATAGATAGATAGATAGATAGATAGATAGATAGATAGATAGATAGGTGTATGCACACATATTTACAGTTTTAATTAGACCATTTGAATCCAAGTCAAGATACCAAGTTATTTAACCTCACTTGTTTCCTAAGAAAAATTAGAATTTTTTTTCAAATAAAAATAATTTTCTATACCCAGTTTCCCTCCATTTTTAGGAGTAAGCTTCATCTGCTTTCAAAGTTGAAGAGAGTGAGAGATATTTAGTAATGAACTGTCAATGAGAACCATGCTGCAGCCCTTTCAGACAAAGGTCATGTTCAGTTCTGGTCATTCTTCTCCAGAAATCATTGTCTGTCTCACAGAAGTTGGTGTCTAAACAGTAACAGGGCTCTTAACTTTTCTGTGGTAAAGAAGCGCATAGTTTAGACATTCATTCAAATACTATAAAGACCAAAAACTAAAAGCCCTACGTTCCTTCATAATTTCTTCTTTTCATTTTTCTTCTACTTACTAGATTATATCTGGAGGCATTCTGTCTTCCAAGTAACATTCCTACCAGCTAGATGGTACCATCTGAGGTCGATTAGGTGACTGACATCCATCTTTCACACTTTAATAAAATGCAGCACACTATTTGATTCAAGTCAGACAGAAAAGCAAAGTTCCCAGCCCACATTATTCCTTTGCGCTGAGCTCACATTCTTTAGATGCAGAACTTCCCACTGACCCTGACACAGGTGAACGTTTCATGTGGACAGCTGGTAGGCAACTTAAAATGCAGAGAAAACTGATCGTCGTTATTTGTCAACAAGTCAAAATAGAACACTTAACACTCAGACAGACTCTAGCAGAGAAAGTGATGAACCCAAGTGAGCCAATGAGTGACGACATTACAGGATACTGTTTTAGGGCTGTGGTTAGGCTACCCCAAATATGCCACTTTGACACAAGAATTATTTTGTGTGGAAAGCATCTGAGTTTGTTTTCTTTTTTCCCTCCTCTTCTTCCTGCTCCTATTTCCCAATTTCTTCCCAGTCCAATTTTCCTCCTTGCCTTCTTTTTTTTTTTTCCTTCTTTGAGACAGGGTATTGCTACCTAGCTGTAACTGACCTGAAACTAACAATCCTCTTATTTTTATGTCCTGAGAGCTGCAGTTGCAGGTTTGTACTACCATTCAGTTAAGCAGTTAGATGCTTACAAATTTTGGCTAGAAAGCAGCACCTCCCCAAACAACCCAGTTGTCATGAAGACTCTCCCTGAGAGCAACTCTAATCTTCCCTTCTGGAAGTCCACATCCTACTCAGAGAGACAGTGTGTGGTAGTTTGAATGGATGTTTTCCAATAAACTCAGGAGTTTTATTAAAGTATGTAACTTGGATTTCCAGCCCCCTGGCTGGAAGAGGTGTCACTGGAGGTGGATCCTGGGGTCCAGCCCAAAGGTGTTACTGGAGGCAGATCTGTTTCCAGCCTAAAGATACACAGTCTCAGCTCTGCCTGAGTACTTGTTGTTTGCTCAGGTTTTACGTGTTTGTTTGTGGTGCTTGCTGGTTACTAGTGGTTCTTTCTCTGTTTGGATCAGTGAAAGGGAACCAGGTTTTTCTGCCATTATGAAATTTCCACTGGATCTGTAAGCATAAAATAACTCCCTTCCTCCTCTAAACTGTTTGGTTTGGAATTTCATCCCAGCAACATAAAGCTAACTATGCCACAGTGACACAAAACTCTATTTCCTATTTATTCTCTTAGCCATATGCTATTCCACTAGTGACCTTTCTCTTTCTAAATGAAATACTGTGACAGTTAAATTCTGTTACTAACTTGATCAAGAGGAATGCATCTTTAGTGGGCCTGGGAGGGCATTTCCAAGAAGGATTGCTGAAGGGGAGAAGACATTCCCCTAGAGTGCCTGTCCCTTCTGGTGGTGGACTATACAAAAAAGAAGAAAACACAGGGCCTTTCCCCTGGCTGCCCTTACAAGACTGGTACATGAATCTACCCTGTTGCTCTTATCTTTCATGGGCATCATGGGCATCACAGCCTTCCAATGTGGACTGAAGACCAGCATCTCCCCTGGCGTCCTCCAGGCCTTCAGTGCCATATTGTGAATGCTGAGGCATCCAACCTCGTAGCCTGAGCAACTATCAGGTTCTCAGACACTCCGTTCTGCAGACAGACACTATTGGACCACCCAGCCCATAGTCTGTAAGCTAATCAAATTAATACCCTTTATAATACATATTTATTCTATCAGTTCTGTTCCTCTAGAGAACCCTGACTCATACAGATATGTGTACTCAAAATTCTACCACCCTTCCCCTCCTGAGTTATGTATATACACTCCAAACTTTAATCACCACTTTACTCATCACAGAGTATACGTGTGTGTGTGATGTACATGATAATGAATTTCTTTTTTCTTGTCAATCAGTCTTTTGTGAGCCTTATTTTAAGGGCCTCAACCAGAGGAGGGTAGAAGAAAAGGAACCATTTATCTCGTCTACAGTTTAAGAACCACTGGGATCAACTAATGCATAGGATGCTATAACACAGAAAGGTCACAAACCAGGGAATGGACTCAGAACATGAACACCAGGCTCCTAAACCCAGGTTGTTCCTGTCACCTGATGCTCTTTAGTAAATACCAGGAAGTATGACTTGAAATCTACAGCAGCAGAAATATTAGCCAAATCCAAGTAAGTACCAAAGAAAATGAAAACCATCCTGGAAGTCAGTCATCAGATTCCTTCTGTGTATAATCAGTTGCCCAGAAGCAGAGAGCTCAGGCCATCTGGAGCAAAACGCATTTTGCATTTAATAGAAATGAACAGAACACACCATCCAGAGGGGTCAGTTTAGATTTGCACTAGGAGTTTGAATGCTTATATAGAGAGAAATAGTACAACAGTTTGTGAAATTTCACTTTTACAATGAATTCAAAAAGCTTAGGGGGGAAATCAGCTGTAGGAATTGAAAGCTGCTAAAAAGAGAGGGAAAATTGGGTGAAGGCGAGGCGCCCCAGGATCCAGTGTCAAATCTAGGGTTCACTGAGGACACTTAGGGCATAGAGAAGTCTTAACCACATAGGGAGTGCTGTTTTCAGAAGGAGCAGACTGGCTCAGGGACAGAGGAAAAGTCTAAGGCTAGATAGATCTATCTGAAGGTGTTAGGAATACTAAAAGACCAATTCCCTATAAACTATGAAAGTATTAACAAACAGAAATAAAACCTTTCTTAGGCTGTGCCCACACCCTTCTCTACTCATTGTTCTCCCAACTCTCTCTTTGCTCCAGCCAAACTTCTTTCAGTGCCTCAGTCTGGGTATTTACACAGGCTCCTTCTGTAAGAAACAAGGTTTCCCCATTTCGACACCCTTTCACCTTTCCTTCTAGTCTCAGATGAAACAACTATTCCTCAGGGTAATTTTCCTGAATTTCTCAAGAATGAACAATGTCCTTTGTTTTAATCACTCAAGGGTGCTTACAATTTTTTCATAACAATCAATGGCAATTTTAATGACTTGCTCAGTGTACCTTCTATGACACACTTGATCCTATCTGGTCAAGACTATGTCAGTATTCTCCTCTTAAAACCCAGTGCTTAGCATAGGAATATTAAATAGGCAAAACAGCATCAAACAAAATAAACTCTGGATGATATATCTGGTAAATAAAATACTTTCATTTCATAGATGAAAGGCATATAATTTAGTAAAGCCTGAAATCACCAGAAATTTAATCAAAGTATCATTTATATTATTCTACAGAGAATTAAAAGGTGATATTTACTAAATATTATCACCTTTTATATCATTTTAGACTTTATAAATAATATATATCCCTTTCTCATGAATCCTTCCATATCACTTGATACTATTTTTTATGAGATAAAGGTCTCTCTATGTAGCCTAGATTTGCTTCAAACTCAAAATCCTCCTGCCTCCACCTCATAATTGTTGGGATTATGAATATAAATCACCATACTTGGCTCATGTTAAATTTTAGTAAATGTGTAGAAACAAGATATATTTTTTTCTTCTTTTTATTCATTGATTCCTATGTTCATTCCTCTTCTCTGTCATGGGCAGTAGGGATAGTGCTGTGTTTTCTTTGTCACTTTCCAGTCTAGGTAAGATTGGTGTAAGGTACAATGAGGATTAACAAGTAGCAAGGAATGGACAATCGTCACAGGCCACCTAATGCACTCACTAACTAGAACTCTCACTCACACCTCAGTCTTACATTCTCTAATGAACCATAGCCATTCTTCCACACAGCTTGTCTCAAAGTAAAGGTTACCACTCTTTCCTTTTGGTGAATTCCTTCCCAGAAGGTCAGTTGCTCAATTTTCTCATGTTTTCCGAGCTCATAGGAACACTCCCTTCCAGCTCGGTTATGTCAGGTCATTTAACTCGCAGATGCCTGATCTATTTCTTTACTGAAACTAGACATGTTAATGGTTGTTGAGAAAGGCCAGGTAATTCCAGTGGGCCGTAGCCCACTTTTGTCCAGTTCAGTATATGAATTCCTTCCATGTACTTTGTGCTTCAGAGATTTACATGCCTGCTGCTTCCCAGGACACATTGTTACTCACAAATCCCTAGGAAATTGCAGCATATACAATCTTGGATCTGTTTGCCACTCTGGTCTCATAGCATCTTTTAAAGGGTTTTTACACAACACACTGGGACTCAGTTTTTAAAGCAATATGCAAAGAATAAGGTTAGTTTGTTTTCAGTTTCTTCATGTCGTCAGTGACCCTGCTGCCCAAATGCCATCATCAGTGCTCCCTCCACCGCAGGTCAAATCGTTACATCTGACCTGTCAGTAGTGTTCACTATTCTACCTCAGCAATACACTTAATCTGGCTTCTTGTCTAACCACATTGTTTCTCCCTGTCTCTAGAAAAAGGTCATTAACTTGAAGAGACAGACTAGGTTTAGAAATGACCTCAATAACTCTAGCCCCTTAGTCTAATTGATTAAGCTTCCTTCTTTCATCAGAGTTCTATTTTTAAAGACAAATCTATTAGATTCTACCTCTGGTTAATCAGCAAAATGGAAACCAAGTAAGTCTTTATTTCCTTGTTGGAAATTGCAATTACAATATAAATTATGTCGCTTAGCATGTAGTTGGTATTTAAGTATCTTTCTGGATTTGCACCCTATTATCACCTTATCCTGAATCTTTCTTTATTTAAAATTCCCTCCCTCTAAGCAAGCCCAAGTCTAATCAGAGAGTAACTGGCCACCCCCATAATGGGCATGTGACCACCAAACCAATGGGCACACCCTGCCTGGCTGCTAGGCTGGGTATCCCATAGTGTCCACCACTAGGTAAGATTGTAGATGACCTCTTCCCCCAGCAGCTTTCATAAACTCTTCTAGCCCTATGACAACTAGCCAGCAAGGAGGAAGGATCCAGCCAATTTCCAACCCAATCTTTCAGAGTACTATAATTGATGCAAGCAGTGTCTTCAGCAATAAGGTCTCACCATCTAGTTCTGGTGAGAAGCCAAAAGTTTGTATTGTTTTGAGGGCTCCAGGGGACTCCCTAAACAAAATCCCACGGAAGGTACAATACCCTTGCTACTGGTATTTTCCTATAAAAAACCTATAGTACATGGGAGCAGCATTATCCCATTATCCACCCACTCAGGGTACTTCTGTTCAAACCCTTACTTTAAATGATATTTTAAAATTAATTGACAATGAAGTATGTCATATCAAGTTTTGGTTCAATGTGTTTTACACAAGTTTGGTACCTAAAAATCTCTTTTCTCTTTGATTTCTAAATTATCTACATTTAAATAATCATAGCTCAAATATTACCTTTTGATGAAGACTTTCCATAATTTTCATAGGCTGTTCTATCTTCTGTGGTTCACAGCACTTTCCCAGTTCTCAGTTATGGCACTGACCACATAAGTCTGACTACAGCTTTTCATTGCATGAAAGTCTGGACTCAATCCAGGAATAGTCATGTCTTGCCTTTTTAGTATCCTGAATTCCTGGGTGCACACCACTTACGATTTCAAAAGAATGTAAACTCAAGATAAAATAATTGTCCCAGCAAAGCTTTCTCCTGATGATAGAGGACTGTATCGAAATGGAGGAAGGATATAATTTTCAAGAACCTAAATACATTCCTTTTCCTCATTATTCTCTAGAAATTCTCACCAGCACTCCCGCCACCATCATGACCATACAGCCAGTTTTAAACAACCTTGTTGCCTACATACACAATCACAGTGTTTTCTTTCTTTGTTTTGCCCCAGGAATTTAACAACCAGACAGCCCAAGTTTACGAGGTCATCCTCCTTCCTCAGAAGTTCATCAATTCTTTCTTGCTAGAGCAGCATCTGCTTCATCTTTGATCCTTTTTGGCCAACTTGGTTCCTGCTTCAAGCCACAAATGAGGATTGCTAAGGTTCTGATCAGCCAGAAAAGATCAGGGTCCATAGGGCCCGAGTCATTTTTGTGGCATTTAGGAGAACATGTCCCCATTGGAAACCAAGGCTCTACTCTGTGGGTAGAGGGAGTAAAGCATGCAGACTGGTGTCATTAACATTCCTTAGTCTGTGTACATTTGAGAAGCTGTTCAGGATGTGTGAAAGCCATCAGAATTTTTGCCGTTTCTTCTGCTTGAGCTCCTTCCTGGTCCATGGAGCCATCAGCTTGCTGATATCTGTGACTCTCCCACCCTGTAAAATGCGATTTTAAGACATTTTGTGAAGCACACCAAATTTTGTTTTAGTAAATTCTTTTGGGGACATTAAGATACTGTAAGCTAACTTTCTTTCCCTATACACATAAGGTATAGGCATTGGCTCTTTAGACATTTCATTTCTAAAACTGATAACATATTAAAGTCCATATTAATAAATTAGATTTTCAAATGAGGAAACAGACATTGAAGAAGTTCATTTCCAAGGCTGCCTCGCTGAGTTGGACAAGTAAGTACCTGAGCTTGCAATATAAACCCATGTCTATAGAAATAAGTGTCTTGGCATTTTCCAAAGGGTTCATTTGATGTTCACATGGTGATTTTGATGCCAGGGGTGTATTTGATGAGATTCACAGCCTGAGTGACAGGAAAAGGTTTACACACAGCAAGGGTATGTATCGAGGATTTGTCATAATTTGATGTAGCATTTTAACATGCCTCCATTAAAACATACTGCTCTATTCTGTTGATCTTCTAAAGAAATCATTTGGAACACTGAAGACAAGAGCTAGAAGGATCCATTTGTAGTAACTGATTTCAGTCAATCCCTGCTTCTGCTAGAAAGATCAGGAGAGAGGAGCCAAAGGTCATAAAGGCACTTGGATAAAGAACCGAGTCTGCAGCCTGCTTCCTGACACCCGCCCCCAGGACTGCACACTTCTCTGCCTCATAGAGGGAGCCCTGCTCTGCTCAGTCCAGGTGGCCTCTGCCTCCCATGTATGATGTACATATGATAAACCAAAGCACGTGTAAGGACTCAACTCCTGCTCTGCCCTTCCCTTCTTCCTTATGTATGCTAATGTCCTTATGGCTTACAAAGACGTGATGTTTAGCCACATGCAATCAATCCCTTTGATTGAAAATTTAAAATTAAGTGGTCTCACTTAGAAAATATGACAACCTAACCTGCTTACTTACTAGCTGAGAGATAACAAGACACTTTGACAACTCCAGGAAAAAACAACAAACAACAACAAGCCACTTCAAGTAAGGCAGAGATCATTCCTAAAGAGAAAGAGGTGTTATTACCAGAAAGAGGAGCCACTGTGGAGGCGCCTAAGCAGATGTCAGTTCCAAAAGAGCATTCTAGAACATGTCTGTTGAAAGGCTGGCATATGGTATCTAGACCAGAATTCCCTAAGGACAGGATAAAAAATCAGAATTGGTTTGAGATAACTTCACAAAGAACATCCCTGAGAGGCAAAGAACAAGTGTCCTGTGAGTGAGGAAGATCAAGGTGAGGGGAGTTCTAATGGAAGACCGAATTCACCATGGAGGAAACATGGAAGAGATTCATGGAGAAAATACCTGTCTGTATGGGGTTACAGTATTTGAATGAGGAAAAAAGAGATCACAGACAAGGGGAATATTGTATATATATATATATACATATATATGTATATATATATATATACATATATATGTATATATATCCATATATATGAAGGTAAATAAGTATTTTAGAAAGATTAAAACGAGACTTTATAAAGAGTGGGAGTTTTAGTAAGGCAAGCATGGAGGTAATGTAGTGAGGTTAGGCAGTTGCAGATGGTGGAGAGCTGAGTTGAAGAATGAGTTTCCTCAGCCCAGGGGAGAGGAGCTGAGTCTTGGTCTCCACTGGCAGAAGTGTACAACAGAAGGACTGGAGATGGGGAGGACGGGACAGGAGGAGAAAAGGGGTGAACACTGCAGAGCAGAGGTAATTGCTAGTCTGTGGAAAGGGACTAGAACGGGATGGTAGCTCCAAGGCCGAGGCAAACAAGAGATGCTGGCAGAAATGTATATGGCCTGCTGTGACAGTGGGGACAGAGGACAACAGCTCACTTGAGTCATCTGCTTAGAGCTGTGCTTACAGATAGTACTGTGTAGATGGGAAAAGAAGGGGACAGGAAAGAGAAGACCAAGAAGATGACTTAGTTGATGATAGATATTCATAAAGTGACATTGTCTTTGGTTCATCATCAAGGGGACAGTTGTTGCCTGGTGAGGGGATGGTCTCCTCCCTAGATATCACCTTGAGGGAACAAGGAGAAGCGTAGTCCCTTCACATGACAAGAGTTGAAAGGACAAAAGAATAAGTCAAGAAGACCTTTTACTACGTTTTATTTAGAAAATAAACCAGCCAGGTGTGGTAGCACATGCGAGGCAGAGGTAGGAGGATTGCTGTGAATTAGAGGCCAGCCTGAGACTAGAGTGAATTCTGTGTCAGCCTAGGCTAGAGGTAGACCCTACCTCAAAAAACAAATGAGATATCATCAGGGGAATGCAAATTAAAACTACAATGAGATTCCACCTTACTCCAGTCAGAATGGCAATCATAAAGAGATCCAGCAACAATAGTTGCTGGCGAGGATGCGGGAAAAAGGAACCCTCATTCACTTCTGGTGGGATTGCAAACTCATTCAACCGCTATGGAAAGCAGTGTGGAGACACCTGGACATAATGTACATAGAGCTACCAATGGACCCAGCTATCCCTCTACTAGGCATCTATCGTCAAGAGATCACACCTCAGCACAGAGACATTTGCTCAACCATGTTTATTTCAGCTCAATTCATAATAGCCAAAAATTGGAATCAACCCAAACGTCCATCCCTGGATGAATGGGTATCAAAGTTGTGGTACACTTATACAATAGAATTCTACTCAGTAGAAAGGAAAATGAAATTATAAAATTTAGAGAAAAGTGGACTACCTTGGAGCAATCTTACTTAGCGAACTCACAAAAGAACAGAGAGTCAAATGCCGCATAAGTGGTTTCTAACCAGGATAAGCTTATACTCTAAGCAAACCTGTCAGGGAACATGAGAGACTGTGAAAGAGGCGGAAGGAATGGAGGGGGGGAGGAAGGGGAGGAGAGGACTTATACAATAAGCTAAACCAATAATGAATCGAAATCATAAAATCCTTACTTTCATACAGTAAGCTCTCAAGGAAGAAGTGGGCATCGACTGGTAAGAGGGGCCATGAATATAAGGGGAGGAAGCCTAACCCCATGAAAAATTGATCAGACCTGCAACTACCTGTCCCAGTCTTTGGATCCTTCCCACACTGAGCTGTTGATCAAAGAGACCCACAAGGTCCCCAAACACATCAGGATTCTGTCAAAGCTCTTGAATACCCACCCCAGGCCAAAGGCAAGATCCTATTGCTGAAGAAACCACAAAAAGTCATGGAACAACACCAAAAGACCCTTCAAGATCCAGAATGGTAACCTGCCCCCAGATGGTAGCAAGTGCAGTGCTGGAACTGCATGAGTTGCCAGGGGAAATTGGTCAATGATATTAGGAGAAAGCAGAGACCATTGATATAAAATGCAGACTGTTGCCATGAAAAGGCTGAACACACTGCCTTCTGGGAGAGATCAGCGAGCCAAAAAGTGATCACGTGGGCAATAGAGACACCAAAACCTGGGGGAGTAATCAACAGCTTTTAAATTGGCCAAGAAATCCACTCAGTGACAAGGAATAGTTAACTTGAATTGGGACTCAGGGAAAAATCCTATGGAAACCAAAAACTTGGGCTCCAAAGAGAAATTCCCACTACCAGAGAACTACAGAGAGGCTAATCTCAATAGAGTCTTGCCAAATTAGAAATGTGTATCTCATTTAACCTATACTGATCTCACTCTCCAATGGAGATTCTGTTTGTATTTTTCAGAAGGCAGTGAGAGAGCTGTGGTCATTTGAACTCCACCAACAAGCCACAGGATGATGGCTGACATCCCAACAAGAGATGAACCACCCAGACCTATCGTGTAGGCCCCAGTTGAAACCTTTGAGAGAGTGGCGGGATAAGCAAGAGACCTATAACCACAGCCAAGCAGTCAACCCTGGATTAGTCAGCGAGACAAACAACAATGATTTCCAATACAACCTAAAGCAGAAGTCCAGAGACACTTAGGATCTCAAGAAAAAAGCAGACTTAAAACTCACCATGACTCAGGGAACTGAGCAGAAGAGGGGGCAGAAAAAGTGTAAGAGCCAAGGTGGGGGAGAATACCCAGAGATATTGACTCCTCAGCAACAACACACAAATGCGGGGGGGGGGGGGGGGCTGACTGCCTCCTGTGCTATCCATAACCCCCTACCCCATAGACGGATCCAGTATGCCCACTGAGGAGGATACCCAGTGGATTGGGGACAGGGAGGAGGGAAATGGAGATATCAACACAATATTTTTTCATACAATGTATCTAATTTTGGATAATAAAGATTTAAAAATAAATTAATTGATTTAATTAAATTAAAGAAAAACCCTAATCACATCTTTAAGGACTCAGTGAAATGATATTACTGCCATAGTTTGTAGTTAACTTCTTGTGGCTGAGACCAAACACCTATCTTGAAGTAGTTTATCAGGAGAGTTTATTCCGGTTTCCAGTTTTGAGGGGACGTTTCATCACGGTGGGGAAAACATAGCAGGAGCACACAACCAGCCAGGCTTGTCACATCTTGTCACATCACTGGGGAAGAAAATAGCAAGAGTGAGCTACCTAGCTCAGGCAAGGGGGGCTGGAGTATAGTGACACACTTCCTTCAACAGGGCTCCTATTTTATATCCAAACCACCACAATCACATCACCAAATGTTAGCCTGAGTTTTAGAAGAAGCAGGCATGCAAACCATGACAGGCAGTTTAGTAAGAGGTAGGAGGAAATTTAGTGGGAATGATTGTTGGGCGGCATCATGGAAGGCGGCGGGAGAGAGGATGGCAAGGAAGGTCATCAGTTGTGTGAATGGTGTAGAAAGAATGTTGGGCGAGTGCTTCTAGAGGTTGACGTTCTCTCCAGAGTCCTGTTGGAGATAAACGCTGCTCTGCAGTGGTCAGGAAGGCTGGAAGCAAAGGAGGTGGAAGGCTCACAGACTCCATGTTTTGCAATGGAAAAGAAAGAACAAGACAGGTTAATACTTTGAAAACAAAGCAAAGCAGAGGGGCTTTTTTGAAATAAAGGGGAGCTGCCCTCTGTAGGTTCAGAGTAAAATCAGGAAGAGATAGACAAAAAGATGAGAAGGGCTGAGGAGTAAGAGAAGAGACTGAGACCACTATCTGAAGGGTAGCCAGGCCAGGAAGGGGCCTGGATGCAGGAAGAGGGCTGGGGAGGCAGGATGACTGGAGATGGGCCAAGGAGATTTCAGCTTTGCCCTCAGTAGGCTGAGGTGAAGCCATCTGCTGAGAACAGGAGTGCAGGACTTGAGGCTTAAGCCAAAGACAGATTTGAAACCGCTGCTGTGGCTTATCTCATATGATAGCAAATTCTGAATTGTGGAAAACTGTGCTAACTTTTCTTGATTCTTAGAAACTCCTAGCTCTGTTACCAAAATCATGGATTTGCCCATCAATTTGACAATTTTTTTTAAAAAAAAATTTATTCATTTTCAGAGAGAGAGAGAGAGAGAGAGAGAGAGAGAGAGAGAGAATTAGAGCCACCTCCTTGTGGGTCTGGCTTATGTGGGACCTGGGGAATTGAACCCAGGGCCTTAGGCACTAGAGGCAAGTGCCTTAACCGCTGAGCAATCTCTCCAGCCCTTGACAATTTTTTAAAGTCACAGATTCCTTCTTTTACTGGGATAATACTATCATCCCAAATATTCCAATCTAATGACACTCATGTGACAGAAATAATTTATCTATTGTTTTGTCCATCAGACTGTCAGGAAACAGCAGCTTTCCCATCAGGGGCTTGAGAACATCAAGGATTGGTGTCACTGTGTTCCATGTCCATGTCATCGAGCACACAAGAGTCAGTGGTCATCACACAAGAATCTGTATGACTTAGTTGTACCCCAAACCCCTGGAGCTTCCATAATATTTTGAGCCACATATCAGTTCATAATTTTTAGTCTTAGACATATGATGTTTAATTCATAATGAATTCTGAAATATAGAAAGAAGACAAACATCAAAGTGATAATTCTGCAATTTTGCCTTAAAATGCTCCCATTCAATTCACAGCATTCAAAGTTCTCACATCACACATCAGGATGTCTTCAGTATATTAACAATGTCTATAGTGTAAAATACAATGGCCATCATATTCAATTTGAATTTCGATCTATTGACCATAAGGCCTATGGACAGCTGCAAATTGTTATTTGTATATTATTTGCAAATCAAAATGGGATTTACTCTCTCCTCTTGGAATTTAGAAACAAAACCTGAAAATTATATTTATCTGAAAAAAATACCAGTTGACCTTCTGAAATTTACAGAGACATTAAAAACATCAAGCAATAGTTGATTCCAGAATTTGTAGTTGTACTCCAATTATTTAACATATTTTTGTCCCAAATTCAACATACTACATAAATTATTGTTCACTATTCAATTTAATTTGATAAAATTTAATAGTAAATTAAATATTTAAAAAACAAAATTAATTTGTCCATAAACCATTCTTTTTATAAAATTAATATAAATCAAAGAGCACATATACTTTATAAATGAAGATATTATTGAAATTTCCTTTATTGAGCTAGATATTACAGCATTAAAATTAAATATTGGCATGTTTTCTCATAGTAAAATATTTCAATAATACAAAAATGTATATAAAACAGTGTAATAAACACCTGTACTCTCAACAGCTACCTTAAGCATTTATAACTCAGGGTTAAAATAAGTCTATTTAGCTGGGCATAGTGATGCAAGCATTTAATCCCAGTACTTGGGAGGCAGAGGTAGAAGAATCACCTTGAGAATCACCTTCAAGGACAGCCTGAGATGAGACTACCTAATGAATTCCAGGTCGGTCTGGGCTAGAGTAAGACCTACCTCAAAAACACAAAAAAATATGTATTTCTATTTAATTTAAAATTCAACTTTAATACTTAATATGTAAGATAGTAAGATGCTTTTTATAAACTCTTCAGAGGGGTTGCATGATTTTACTATAAAAGTTCTGCCCGTCAGCATCCACTGAAGTCAGAAAGTGATGTTTAGCTGTGGCTTGCCAGTTGAGGTTATTCATATCACCTAAAGACTTACAAAAAAGCAAAGAGAGTAAATTAGGCTCAAATATTGCTATTTTCTTAAGTTCAGAATACAGCACAGAAAACTTCCATCCATCAGCATTGTTTATACTCTTAGCTAGTTGTGCAGTAGATTCAGAAAAGTGAAAAGCCAGGGGCTGGGTAAGAACAAAAATCATATATATATAATCACATATATATATATATATGATCAATCATACTGAGGTGTCTCTCTCTAGTTGGTGTGCAAGATCCCTCATCAGACACATCATAAATCATAGAACTTGATGTATTAACCCTTGAAGTAAGAATTATCACAAGTGCCATTCTGACTAAGATGAAACAGCTTTAAAAGGTTGGTAACTTTAACTTTAGAGCTACCACCCAAACCTATGTGGTCTGTCTCTAAAGCCCACATGGGGCATATTTTCTAAATTCATGTACCCTTAAAGCATGTGACTTTAAGGTTTAGAACAAGTAGCAGTCACAGGTTAAAACATCCCAGATGAAAGCCCCCGGTGTTCACATCTAAGATAAGTAAGGTTCAGAAGCTTCTTCATCCTTTTAAACAATAAATCTAGGACCCAGGGGCATCAGCAGCTTCTGACCTCCACTCCTGGAGACAACTAGTGGAAAGGCAACTAGTGTACCAAGGCATGATGCATGGTGTTAAGAACAAGCCGGGTCAGATTTCTGGGTTGCCAGAGCACCTGTATTAATTGATGATGACTGAAACCTCACAATGTATTTCTGAAATAATCCGCCTCACCATCATTCAATGATTCTCCAAATCCCGGGATGCTCCCAAATGCATCTCCATTCTCTGTCTTCATTTTGCTTCTAATGTGGCATTCATCCACTCCTAAATGTCACTCAAAGGACAAAGGTTCAGAATACACAGCCATGAGGTTGCCTAGGAGCAAAGAAGAAAATAAGAGGTAGGAAGTGGGGCAAAATAAATGAAATGAAAAACCAGAATCCTTTTGGCTCTCATGGTATTGATGTGTAAGGTAAGGGTATGGGAGCGAGATTATTCTTGGTGTTTCCTGGGTATTGGAACCTATGAGAATCTGAGGAAAATTTTGAGCCCTATTAAATGTACACAGTATACTTTTTACACAGTTCCATAAAAAGTTCGTGAACTTGAGGTTAAAAATCTTAAACTAAGAGCTGGGGAGATGGCTCAGTGAATACAAGCACTTGCCACACATGTGTGAAGACTGGAGTTCAGATCCCCCAGCACCCACAAACAAGGCTCCAGACACAGGAGCACATGTCTGTAACGCCAGCTTGCCAATAGTTAGATGGGAGGTAGACTTGAGAAGGGGAAGTCATGGGTCAGTCTGGCCAATGCAGGTGGCAGCAGAGAGACTGCCTCAAACAAGGTGGAGGGTGAGGTCTGACACTGAAGTTGTCCTGTGACTTTCACACATAAGCAGCGGCACACACACACAGAAACACACACAAGATTTTTAAAGCCTTATTATACACAATCTCTATGATTTATTGCAACTATGTACAATCTCACTATATATTGAAATTGGGTCTTCTTTCATTGATATAGCTAGTTTTAATTTGATAAAGTACTGGGGAAATAATACTTATAATTGGTTGCATTTCAAACAGGGGAAGCAGACCAATGATATCCCGAGAAAGCAGGGGACATCCTTATACAACATTGACCGATGGCCTGAGAATGCAAATACACTAATATATGTCACAGATCAGCAAGACAAGACATGCCCATCTGTGCCAAAGCAATGCTCAACCTGGGAGGTGGGGTGGGGGTAATCAATAGCTACTAATTGGATAAGAGATCTGCTCAGTGGCGAGGAACCCTTAACTGGTACTGGGATCCAAGGCACCTTCATATGGAGACCTAGAACCTAATCTCCAAGGGGAAGTCCCCACTAATCATAGGCCTACAGAGAAGCCATGCCCACTAAAATCTCTTCTAATTAACAATGCTTGTCCCATGTAACCAATATTAATCTCATTTTCTGTTTGAGATTCTGTTTGTATTTTTCAGAAAACAATGAGAACCATGGACAACCTAATTTCACCATCAGGACCTGAGATGGTGGGGGACACCCAAGCAGGAGACAAACCACCCCTAACTCACCATCTGGAGCTCTAATGAATCCTTGAAGGTGGTGGTGTGATGAGTAAAAGACCTACCTCCACAGCAAGTCAGAGAACCTTTGGAGGGACGACAGAGATAGTCACCAAGGATGCCCAACATAGTTCAAAGCAGAAATCCAGAGAATCTTAAGAGCTTAACAATAAAGCAGACTTAAAACTCAACCACCATGACTCGGGGAAATTTTCAGAAGAGGTGGTGGAAAGATTGTAAGAACCATGGTGGTGGAGAATATCCAGAGACATTGCCCCTCTCAAGAACAACACACACACACACACACACACACACACACACACACACACACACACAAAGTGGGCTACAGCTCATGCATTTCACAACACATACCACATGGTCCAGCAGTCTCACTGAGGAGGACCCTTAGTGGGCTGAGTCCAGGGAGGAGGGAAATGGGGATACCAACACAACAACACAAGACTTGTTCACACTAGGTATCTAATTATTAACAATAAATAAATTTAAATGAATATCAATTATAGAAAAGATGTAATCTTTACTTGATGTATTTTAATATACTGTGTGATGGTTAAGTTTTGATGTCAACTTGACCTTTCAAGTAATCTTGGGTGGGTCTCTGAGGATGTTCATAGGAAGGCAGCCTCTCAGTAGGGGGCAGGATTTAAAGGAGCTCAAAGAAGCTAGAAGTAAACATCCTTTCCTGTGTGGGCAGTGCAGGAAGGAAATTCCAGAGACTCAGGAAGCCATTAAGTCTGGGATAAAATTTCAAGACCCCATCCTAGGTCTATATTAAGGTGAAAGAATTCTCTCCTGTCTCTCCTGACTGTTTGCTGTTGTGTGAATGGTGGTGGTGATGGGTTTTTCTCTCTGCTCCAACCTGTGAAAGAGGGCCAGCCTCTTTTGCTGTTACAGAACTTCCCCTCAATCTGTAGTTTCAATAAATACTTTCCTCCCCAAATTGTGCCTGCTTTGAAGATTCATCCCAGGGGCATGTAACTAACTGCAACATACCACAAGTTAGCCTCCACTCTCTAAGCATGTGCACTACAAGAACAAGCTTGAGAGCATATAATATCACTGCCATGACAGTTCTTAGCCTGGGTTCTCTCCCCCCTTTGCTACCCTAGCCTCCACACCATACTTTCCAAGAATTGCAGTTCTTTGTTCTACAGAAAATGTCTTAATGCTGAGATGAAATGAGCCATGGGTTTTCACCCTATTCTATCATTTATGGTGAGCATAAAAATCACAGAGGAAGTTCTCTTGTCAGTGTTACGTTTCCATGGTGATAACAGAGGTCAAGGTTAACAAACCAGGGTGCTGGGAACCTTCTGCTGTAAGGAAGATGTGAGGAGAGTGCTGGCAAAGTGTCACCAGGGGACCCAATTTCACAGCCTGCTCCTTTGAGTGTCCTACAGAGCCTGGCTTGTGCCTTTTTGAATGGACAAGCCTCTGATGTCTCCAGGGTAATAATAGCTTCATCACTTCCCCCATGCAGAAATTTACTGTGCCCTTCCTCTCAAAGGCCGACAACTGATGCCTCTCATGACCAACAATCTGAGGATTGTTGGAATATGTATGTGCTCTTTGTACTGGCACAAGAAGTTCAGAAATGCCAAGTTTAAGAAACAAAATGTACTTTAGAAAAGCAATTTAATCTTTGGGAACAAGAGATTTTAAATAAGTTTTGACCATGTCAGGGCTCGCCAAACAGATGATTAGTTAGGGGAAGAGGAAACATTCAGTATAAATTAAATATCAGATGATCCAAATAATGCTACTTAAAATCTGCCTAGGTTATTTTGCTTGAAACTAAAGGTCCTGATATTTTTGACTCTCTTCTTATACTTTTATGTGTGAGTCTTATATAACTTTGTTTACTCTAGATAGAGCTAAAGAACAATGAATTATGGACGCAAGATAAGCTTAATTTGACTAGGGATATTATAAGTAATCCATTCAAAATCTATGCATTCTTTAGTGGAAACAGGGGCAGAAGTGACAAGAATTAGTATCCTAAAAAATGGAATGGGCTTTTCGTACATTATGAATCTGTGGCCCAGGTGGGACAACTCTTCTTATTTTAGTACTATTGGTAGATATTGAGAAGTTCAGGTATCCTGAACTTAAGCATGCCTTACACACATTGTCTCCCATGTACCAAAGAATCATGAATCTTAATCTTGAACTGAAGGTAGCCAATTATCTATCTGTTTTCTGTTGGAACACTCAACCAGCACACTAACCTTCATGAGAACAAAACTGATCATTTTCACTCTGTACCAGCTCTCCTTCCACCACAGGGCCCCATCTCAGTAAAGAGCCATTGACCACCAGCCCATTGGGAAACCTAGGGATCACCCTCACCTCCTCTTTCTTTCTCCACTATCTTAAACATCAACTGTACAGTCTTGTCTGCTTTCTGTTAATATTGATCAATTCCACTCTTTTTTTATTGTTGTTGTTGGTGTTGGTGTTCTGTATTAAGCCTTTAACCTGCCCACATCATCCAACAATCTGTTCTCTAATGTACCATCAGAGTGGTCTTTAGGATTCCAATGAGATCATAGTCATTCCTCTGCTTCACAGCAGCCAGCAGTTCCTTATTGCCCTCAGGATAAATCTCTCATTCACAAGACTTCATAGAATCTGGCCCAACTCATTGCCAGCTTCACCTGTGATGACTCCTCCTTCTTCCCTGCTCTACCCACACCATCCCCACCCTCTGTGCACACACACCACACACGCACGCACACACACACACACACACACACACACACACACATGTGTATGTATAAAGTCCATCAGGAATAAGCTACTTGCTTTCCAGAATGCACCACTTTTTTCAAGACTTTGGTCTTTGTCCACAACTCAGCTCATATTCTGACCTACTCATGCTAGGTTCCTCTGTTGCTATGGCAGCTAAAGGTCTATGCTTGGCTGATATTTCTTTACGAAGGTGTTCCCTGCATTCCAAATCTAGCCAGTATGTTCCCACAGCACTCTATGCTTCCTCTATCCAAGCATTTCTGACTATCATTATTATGACATATATTATGCTGCTCTTCTTGTCTTCTGTTTCTATTCTAGATGTAAGCTCCATGAGGGCAGAAACAGTGCTCTCACATGGTGCTCAATAGTTCTTATGGATTGCTTTTGAAAATCCATCAATAAATAAACACCTAGTGGAATTCTAAAACATACACCTTGTAGGTTCTGAAGTCCTCATGCTAGTTGATAAACTGACTTTTCACCAAGATCTAACAAAACCTCAGGTACCTAATAACACACTTCCCATCTCTTGTCTCATATTCTGTGACAATAACTTACATTCACCTTTTCATAGATTACCACCAGAATTATATTAAAGAATGTTGGCAATACGACTGTTCTAAGAAAATTCCTTTGGATTAAAATTTGGCTCCTATAGGAATTAAGAAACTAGCTATTCCACAAAAAACATGGGTGGAGTGCATTTTCCCAACATTTTTGGCATTTTTTTCCAAGGCAGGGAACAATTTGGATAGATGAGAGGACTCAAGATTATCTCCTTTGGAAATAGCATATAGAGAAAGAAGATTTTGCCAACTGCCTAAATATTTTCACCATGATGTCTTAGGCCATTTAGTAATCACTTTAATTTCTAACAAATGTAAATTTTTTATAGAATTAAAGTATTTGAGAGGGTTTATAGCAGTTAGCTGGCCCTGTTGAACTATTCCAATCAGGACTCCTAACTCTGCCAATCACCTTTCTAAAACACAACCTTGATTTTAATACTTAGGCTTGAAAATCCTTTGTTATTTATTCTAGCTGCCCTAGAAATAAAACCCATCCTTAGCCTGGCTCATAAGATCTGCTGTTCCACAACCACTATCATTCTTGGAGTCAACCTTTCCCCAGTTTCGTCAGACATCTTAAGTGCTAGCCACACTGTATTATTTGCTACTCTCCAAGCATACCTGGCTCTTTCAAGCACCCGTATCTTTGCCTATTTCCATGCCCATATTTCTTTCCCCTTGACTATATTGCTTCATTTCCACACTCAGCCTTCTAATACAAAAGCAAATGAAGACCTAAGCTAGAGCAAGACTCCACATATGTAACATCAAGGGAGCCAAACTTTATCTCCAATCCATAGGATGAAGGGTTATATTAGATGGATGGTCCATTGAACATGGTGTTCAGTGAACAAACCAGGAAATGTTGATTTTCACATATCACATAGTCATTTATAAGGAAAAGTCATCACCTCCATGTTCCCTCAAAGTAGAAAACAAACATTCCTATTCTTTCTCACTAGACTGATATTCACTACTCCTAACATATAATTCTGCTCACCACACCCTTGGTCAGTTGTAAATGTCTATTGGTTACACAAACCTAGACAAAAGAAAAACAAAAAACAAGTATCTCTTACATTGTCAAGCCTTTTTTGTGTCTGGTTTCTCCAACTGCCAAATTCCTGACATCTGCTAAGATTTCCCAATTAGCCATCTGTAAACCAGCTTTATGCTGAAAATGAAAATCAGAATGAAGACATGTCTGTTCAATGCCTTAGTGATTATTCACATGCACTCACATACACACACGCACACACGTGCGCACACACACACACACACACACACACACACACACACACACACACCACATGGGCACTTTGCAGTGTGTCTAGGTCATTTGCCCTCAGTTTTTCTAAATGGCAAGAGAGTTAAAAGACAAAATAAAATTATTAAAAATGTTCAACTTGGATTTGAAAATCACTTATGTTTGTGGTAATTGACATTATACTGTGAGAAACAGAAACCAATCATTTCCAGTTGACAACATAATCAAAAATTATTTACTGATGAAGAGATTAAATGTATACGTGTGTTAAATTGATACAAAAAGATCTGGTGCTCTGTAAAAGAAAAGTAAAACTCTTCAATTAAGA
Organism: Zapus hudsonius; assembly: GCA_004024765.1. Classification (NCBI taxonomy): domain Eukaryota; kingdom Metazoa; phylum Chordata; class Mammalia; order Rodentia; family Dipodidae; genus Zapus; species Zapus hudsonius. The sequence goes on along the minus strand of PVHP010014277.1, from coordinate 13,711 downwards.
AAACTTCACTGAAGATTTTAAACTATTTTACTGTTTAAGTGTCTCCAAAAAGAAATTTATCCTAAATAAATGTGTTTTGCTCATACCATAGGGTTTGTGATTACATCCTGGCTTGTTTTTCTTTGCATATATCAGTTATCTGTAATTAGTAAATAGAGAAGGGGAAAGATGCCTGTGTTCTCATATAAGGGCTAAGAATTTTCTCCTCTTCTTTTTGCTTCAATTCCACCTATAAGGGCAAGAAATTATCTTTCTTCTTTGTACCTTTAGTAAGCTATTGAATACAGCTTAAAAATAAATTAAAATGCTTAAATCTAGTCTAATAGTTGTATAGTTTCTGACTTCCCCACTCAAATAATTGGTTATTCAGTTAAATGTAGTTGGAGTTTCTATAAACTAGCATATATATATATATATATATATATATATATATATATATATATAGTGGAAGACATCCTGGATAGTTTAAAATATAATTCTGTATGTTGAAAAGATAGCCACATTCTCATGTTTATTGTAGCACTCCTTAAAATAGCCAAGACATGGAATCAATCTAGGTGTACATTAACAGATGAATGTATAAAGAAAATGTGGTACATTCCAAAAATTGGAATGAAATATTATGTGGTCATAAAAATAAAATCTTATCATTTTCAGCAATGTAGATGGAGCCAGAGGACACTGTGTTAAATAAGACAAGTCAGGCACAGGAAAATAAATGCCACATATGATTACTTAGATGCAAAATCTAGAAATATTGATCTCTAAGAAGTGTAAACTGTAACAATGGTTATCAGTTCTGTGGGAGAAAGGACAGGCAGGTGTAGAAAGGTGAGCAAGTGAAGGATTAAGTTGAATATAAATTATTTTAATATTGTGTACATTTGTATGTAATCATGGTTGGCAATCATTAGTTGTATTTTTCAAAATAGTAGAGAGGTCTTTGCATGCTAAAGAACAGAGAAAGAACTGGTGAAGGACATACCCCTTACCTTAATCTAATCATTCCATCCTATATAGCTGTATTAAAATATCACAATGTATACCAGAAATATGTATAATTCTTAGGTGATTGAAATAAACATTTGTAAATGTATGGTGTGTATATGTGTCCACATGTGTGTGGGTACACACATGCATGTGGAGGCCAGAGGTGGTGTTCCTCAGGGTCTCTCATTGACCAGAGCTCCCTAATTAAGCTAGACTGGGTGGCCAGTGAGCCTGTCTCTGCCTCCCAAACTCTGAGATTTAAAGGAATTTTACAAGGATTCTGGGAATAAAACTCAGGTCCTTATGCCACTTTACTGACTGAGCTATCTCCCCAGACCTCTAAGTAAAATATTTTCTAAAGTACTTAACAATTTACAGAGCACTTAGTTTATTCTTTCTCCAGCCCTCCCCAAGCTTAGTAGGTATGATCAGTATGAGTGCGTGTCTTTTCTTTTTTGAAGAATGCATTTGGGTTTGGCTTTCTCTTTTCAACCCTATAATTTAATGTGAATTTTCCTACTGCAAACCATTCGAATTCCTTGTGAGAAATAAGAGGGTTATGTACTGCCTGTTAAACCCTATGTGCAACTGTTATGTAGAAAAATAGTAGCATCTCATTTCATAGCCTCCAATGAAATTCCCCAAAGTCTCTATTGACAGACACGAGAAGACAGCTGGAAGGCTGCAGGTGGATACCACCAGGCTCCTTTTTTCGTGATTTCTGCTCCTGCTAGGGATGACTAGAGACCTTCATTGATTAAAAGCCAACTTTCTGAGAGCATTCAGAGGTTTCCGTGGGTTAACAACTCCCACTTGAAGGGAAAAGGCAAAGGGAAGGAGTTCAGGGCAGAGAGAAGGCTCGTCTTTGAGAACTTGGGTTGACAGTTGGCAGGGAGCACCCTGCTGCAGAGGGTCACAACCCCAAGCTCTGTTTCGTGTTAGGGGATGGCCAAGATTTGACAAAACAAAGCCACACACAACACCCTAGTGTCAAATGGGCAGGAGCTCTGCCTGTACAAATGAAATCACTAAGAATTCCTTTGGAGTGAGAATCCCAGCCCTTGAACTCTCTGTGGCTAAGCAAATGCAGATGTCTGCTTGTACATGTTCTTAACTCTGTCAGGCACAGTTTGGAGCTTGTCACTTCCCTTTTCAAAATCTTTGAAGGATGCCACCCTCCATGAACAAAGTGTAAACTCTTCAACCTGCTTTTTCAAAATTTTGTCCAGCTTTGCTGTGTACTTTTCTGATCACAGGGCATAATATTCCAAAACGTGTCAAATATGTTCCATTTGAAGACTTACTTTCCCTTGAGTGTCCAGTGAATGCCAGGCTCTCCCTCTAAAAATTCCTCTTTTTCTCTCTCTCCTCCATGCACAGATGTGTTACTCTGCGATGGCATTTCTAATACCCTTTTCAGGAACAATCAAAAAGTTCAGACATTTACATCAAACACACTTGAGTTCTTCCCCCAGTTTTGTAGTTTGATGAAATTGGTGCTGAGCAAGATACACGCCCCCCACTTCTCCTCTGATAAATAGGAGTTATTTTAAAATAAACTTCAACATAGGATTAAATCAGAAAGTGTCCGAAGAAAAGCATGGAAGAAGACAGGATTGTTGTTATTATATTATATTATCATGTGATGTCAGAGCTCTAAATTATTTCACATCTCCTCAAAAGCCCCGTGATTTCAGTTTGGAAGGTGCTACATACCATTTGATGGACCTATGAGATTTGTTGAGTAGATTCACAATAAGCTAATCACATCAAGCATTGCAAATGAGGTAGATCTACCTGCAGAAGCTGCTCCTAACGTCACTTTGGTTTGAGTCCACTGCTATAAGCTCCAGGCAGCCTCTCTGAGGGAGAGACGCCTATAGAGGTGAACACCTGCTCACTTTACAGAGTTACCAAGGCCTTCCTTATCACAACTAAGAAAAATGATGGCTGTAATTAATCCCAAGTATCTGTAGCCCTCTCTCACAATATAACTACTGTCTTCTTCCCTAAAAGTAGAAAAAATAACAAAATAACTACTGTCTTCTCTAAAATTAAGTCAAAAATATTAGGTATTAAATCAAGACTATTGAGTCTCCAAATTTTGGTATCAGGATCCCTTCCAACATGACTGAGAACCTCCAAGAGCTGATTATCTGAGTTATAGGTGCATACAAGTCACCTCATCAAAAATTAAGTTCTTAAGCATTATTCTTAAAATGAACACAAATTTGAGAAAGAGAGTAGCTTAAATTTTTTTTTTCTTTAATGTCTGATTTGATTAAAAAGACAGCTGAATTCCTATATCTGGTTTTACATTTTGTAGGTTGTGATATGCTATCTTGGTTATGAAGAAAATTAGTGTCATACAGAAATTTAATTAGAAAATGGAAGATGCAGCAAGGGGAAACATTTTTTTTATTGTCCATAATGAGTTACATTATTTAGTGGGCAAACAATGAGTTGTTATCCCCAATCCCCCAATACCCCCCTCCGCATCCACAATCAGCTGGATATCCTTTTCCATGGATCATCTGGATCAGTCCTTGTGGCAGGGGACCATGGATAGCCTAGTACTCAGCCTGGTTCTCCTGGCCCAAGTGTGTTGTTACTGAGGGGTCCCATGCCTCTGTATAGTCTCCCCCCCACGGCTCTCACAATCTTTCCGGCCCCTCTTTTGCTCAGTTCCCTGAGTCATGGTGGGTGAGTATTAAGGCTGCTTTAATGTTGTGAGCATAGGGGGTTTTGTATCGAAAATTGTTGGTTTATGTCACCCTGACTTATCCTGTGTTGATTGAATGGCTGTGGCTATGGGTCCCTTGTTCATCCCGTCATTCTCTGTGGGGTTCCATATGGATCCTCCACGGTATGACTGTGGTGGCTCCTCTCTTGCCAGGATCTCAGCTATCAGCCTACGGTCGGTTGGTAGGATTAGATGAGCCCCAGCTCTCTCGCTGCATCCTGAAAAATACAAACACAATCTCCATCAGAGAGTGAGATCAGTACAGGTTAACAAATATACACAATTCTGGATTACCTGATTCTATTTTTAGTAGCCTCCCCGTCAATCTTTTCTTGGGAGCCTGAGTCCGGATCCGGTGCCTATCGCCCTGAATCCCCAGTTCCATTCAAGGACTCCCCCTCACTGAGTGGAATATTTGGCCGAATTTAAAAGCTGTTGAAGATACATGCAGTGTAGGATCTGAAACACATCAATGAAATTCAAACGATGTCAGATTAAAATGCACTAACCCGCCTTGCATTTTATTTATTCCTTTATTTCTTCATGTGTAGTATTTGCAATGTATGACTGTATTGCATATGTATGTGTGGGTGTGCAGATGCATTCATTCATTGTGGAGACTGGAGGAGAATATAAAACGTCCTCCTTGATTTCTCTTTGGTGCTGTGGAGACAGTCTCTCACTGAGCCTGGAGCTGCTGTTCTCAGGAAGACTGGCTAGCCTGAGAGCTCCAGGGAGTCTCCGTTCTCCACCGAAGCACAGGATGTGCTTCGCCATACCTTTACCTGTGTGCTGGTGATCAAGTTCATACAGGCTTGGGGCTCTCAAGATCACATGCTGAGCCAATTCCCCTGTGTCTATTTATTTAGTTGTTTACTTACTTACTTAATCATTTATTATTTTTAGGTTTTTTTTGTGTGTGTGTGGTGCATGAATATGTGTGTGCAGATGTATGTGCCCCATGTGCATACATGTGGAGGCCGAGGGAGAACCTCAGGTGTCCTCCTCTACTGTTCTGCTTTATTTCTTTAAGAAAGAGTGTTTCACTGATTCTAAAGCTGGCACTTCTTGGTCAGATTGGCTGGCCAGTGATGCTCCTATTCTGTCTTCATATTCCCAGCACTGGGATTCCCAGCATGCCCTGTGGTGGACCTGGGTGTAGGGAATGGAATGGAACTCCTCATGCTTGTGCAGCAAGCCCTGCTGAGACTGTGCCTGTCAAGCCATCTCCCCAAATTCAATCTTGCATTTAAGTGGATCTTTTACTATACACTGATTACTAGGAAAAATATTCTTTCACTGAATTATTGGTTCACCTTCAAACTGCTAATGTATTTCATTGTACAATACATAAAGCTCCTTTTATTAATATTACCAGAAACCTCTTCACAAAAGGCTGTCTTTGTTGAGCAGCTGTCAAACTCATGGAAGAAGTTTCTGATTTTTTTTTCTTTTTGGAAAATTCAAAGTTTTATCAGTGGCAACATCTGCTATCAATTGTTTTTCTTGACATGACAAGGTCACTTGTCTCATTCTGAAAAAGGCACCCATGCTTGATGTCAGTCATCTTTCCAAGTAAAAACTGTATCTTGAGAAAAAGGAGCCCAGTTCAGCTCATTAGACAATGAACAATCACCCAAAGTGTTATCTTGAGATAATTATTACACTCATGTGCAACAGAACGCCTTTATGCATTCTTCACATTTTATTCCACATAGAATGAAAAGATGCATAAACAAGAGTTGAACTATAATAAAATTAATGTTTCTACTGCTTTAAAAATTCATTCTTAAGTCTAACAGGTACCTTGTTTTTATTGTGAGTTCATGGCCATTTTGGGGAATATCAGTACTCAGCTGACTTTTTTCTTTATATTTTGTCTGGAACCCTATCCCATATGCTATCCATATTCAGGGCAGGTCTTCCTTCCTAAATTAATCCTTTTTGAAAACATCCTCATAGACACACTGAAATATGTATTTCACTAATGCTCTAGGCATTTCTTTATCCGATCAGGTTTACAATGAAAATTAACAATCACAAAAAATCTAATCACAGAAGAAATAATCACTCAACCCTAACAAGATACATACATGCAGAGTTTTAATATGAGAAGATTAAGAACAAGACAGACCTGAAGAATGCAAGTTTAGATACACCATGATTAAGCTTCTAAGAATTATGGGCAAAACACTAAAAATATTGAAAGCAGAAAGCAAAAACTAAGCCTTATCTACCAATAAAATACAGCTCAAACGTCAATAAATTTCTCCTTAAAAGGTAAGACAGAGTAGTATGTTTTTCAGGAGAGGAGGGAAAATTGTCAAACCTCTACTCAGGCCTCACATTTTGTATAAAACATTACTTCAAATGTGTCACAGAATGAAATATAAAATGTAAAACAAGAACGCTTTTAGGAAAAAATAGAAAATTTTAAGATCTTGTAGCAAGACAGATTTCTTAGATTTAACATAAAAAAACTGGTAGCTTGGAGCTGGTCAAAAATAAAACTTTTGCTTTGAACAAACCTTCTAAGTTGATAGAAAGACAAGGTGGATTGGAGATAAACTATATCCAACAAAATACTAAAATCTCAAGTATAAAACCTTCTCAAAGCAAGGCATGGTGGCGACTGCCTAAATTGCAAAGCACCCTGGAGGCTGAAGAAGGAAACTCTGGAGTTCAACGCCATCCTGGGCTATAAAACTAGAAGCTATCTCAAAATGAAAGCTGACAAACAAAAGAAATTTGAAAATTGAGCAATAAAAGGAGAGATAATCAAATCAGATAATGGACAAAATACATCTTCTTGCAGAATATATGAAAATGCCAAATAAGCACAGGACAGATGCTCAGTATCATGAGTCATCAGAGACATACAATCCACAACCCCTGTGCACAATCACACAATCACGACACACCTACCAGAATGACTGAACATATATATATATATATATATATATATATATATATATATATATATATATATATATGCATATATATATGAGTACTGATATCAAATCTTTAGAAAAATAATGAAATTAAATCACTTATAGATTACCAGTGGGAATTCACATGGGAAAAGACATTCTGAAAAGCAGTTTACAGTTTCTTTAAAAACCAAACATGCAATTACCACACAACCCAACAATTACACTCCTGGGACTCCTGGGAATTTTCCCCAAAGAAATGAAGATTTATGTCCATGAAAAAAATGTGCATAAAAGGGGCAGCTTTATTTTTAGTATCCAAAAAGTGGAAAAAAACTTAGATGTTATAGGCTGAGCAAACTGTGGTACATCTGTGCCCTATCACACTACTCAGCAATAAAGATCAATGAGCTATTGATGGATTACCAAGCCCTCAAGGGGATCTAAGAATCCATTTTAAAATGTCAATGCCAAAAGGTTACACGGTTTATTATTTCATGGAAATAATGCTCTTGAAATGAAAGTTATAGCAATAGTGAGCAAGGGAGTGGTTATGTGAAGGATGGGAACAGGAGGAGGAGACAGAATTGTCTGTAGAAGGTAAATAAAGTAAGAGGTTTGTAGGGAGAGGTGTGAGATGTAAAATGCATTTTCTTTTAATTAAAGCAAATCCTTTCAGTGTTTTATGACTTTTGCCTTTAGAGTCCACCTAAGAAAAATATAATGCACACCAAGATTATATAGTAAAAACCCTCTTTTTGGTTTTGGTTTTGTTGTTTTTTTATTTGCCTCAATGTCTGTAAATTTGGCTTTGGTAGATAAAGGGTTAAAAGGAGGACTCTGATTACTTTTTTTTTCCCAATTGCAAATGCAACTCTTCTAACACAATTGGATGAGCTAACCTCTGTAATTAATTGAAAACTTCATCACATTCAAATGCTATGTATACTGCCTGTTCTTGGCCTTTTTTCTCTGTCCCAGTGACCTTGTGAGTGTTCCTTGTGAGCTTGTGATCACCTAAATGAAACATTTAAGGCCAAAAGAGAAAAACAAAATCCCAAGTGGAAATTACCAGTGACCAACCCTTGCTATCCAAGTACTCATGAGCTTTGGCAAGTAGAAATCTCTGAACTTCAGTTTTTCTCACCTCTACAACAGAACTAAAATACAATAATACATATTACATGTCACATACCAAAATCCTCTTCCTGCAAAAGTCTACTAATACAGAATTTTTTTAGGAAAAAAGGGTGCGTGTGTGGACGCATGTGTGGTATGTGGTGCATGCAGCCGTATATACCCATGCACTCAGCTTTCACAGGGTACACTTTCTTGCCAGAGTGGACCTTTGGGTGTCCTGCTCCATTGTTCTGTCCAGGTTCTTGTTTGAGCTGGAGTCTTACTGATCTTCAAGTGCTCCCTTTTTTTTCAAGAGCCCCAGAGATTTTCAGGTTTCTGCTCCTCTACAGGACTGGTGCTCCAGACCTGTGTGCCCATGCTCAGTTGATTATGTGGGTCCTGGGGATCCAACTAGAAAGATCTCTTAGGCCTCCGCAGACCCTCATGCTGCACAGGAATTCCTTTTAACCACTGAGCCATCTCCCCAGCCCTAATACAGGATTTTCTAACAACTTTTGTTTACTTAACTTAGCCCTTTCAAACTCCAGACTCTTGCATATATGTTCCAGAGAGTTTGGGGTTCACAGAAGAGTCTGTGAGTTCCCATATAGAATTTCACTGGGGAACAGAACCCAGGCTGTGGGGTTATACAGGTAAGTGCCTTTAACCACTGAGGAATCTTTCCAGACTCTGAAAGTACTTCTTGATACTAACTTTTCTTATGGGAGGAGAAGGGATTCCATGGACCCAGTCCTTACTCTGTATGCACTTGGGCACCTAATTGCTAAGTGGAAAGCAGGATAAAACTTCAAGCTTCATTTTAAACGGATTTTCACAGCCATTTAGAAAGATTTAGATTTAGAAAGGGATGGAAGAAGAATGGTGTAGCTCTCTGCCCTTCTCCCCTCACAAAACTGGAAAGGGTTAAATTTAGGACCATGAAAGTCCGAATGAAGCCTCCACACTTTTCACATGTTTTGTATAGTCACCGTTAACACACGTGCTTTCAATCACCTCTGTCTTAAAAAACAGTGCACATGTGGGGGCTAAGAGAATTGAACCTGCCAAATACATCTGACATCACAATGCCCTTAGAAGAACTATCAGCTAAAGCCAGACATATATGAATATCTCAACAGTTCTATTTTATTAAACTCACAACATTTCTAACCCACTTAAACTCACCATGATAGCACATGTCGTAATGAATTTGGGTGGTGGGTTCCTTTCCAACTGGTTCCAAGAATATTCTATGAAACCAGACCACAATCAGATGCCAAGGCCATGATTAGCTCTCCTTCCCACTTCGGTCTCTTGTTTGTCAAGTGGATGGGCAAGGCTGGGCATAACTATTTGCAGGCAGGCTGAGGATAGGAGCCGTGGAAAAGAGATGTGACAATGGGTGTGAAAATCCATTTAAAATGCTGTGACTGTTGTTGCTATACATGGTATCTAGGAATTTCCAGCACAGGGTAGTATGTGTGCAGTCAGGATTCGTGGCCCCTGGGCCAAAGAGGGCTCACAGATGTGTTTTGTTTGGCTAGCCCAGTGTTAGAAAAGCATCTGAATTTGTAGCCAGTGTTCCATATTAAGATATTCTACACACAAATCTGGATTTCTGGCTTCTTGTGATCATTTGATGTGGCCACATTTGGACCTACTTTACCACATGGCAACAATTGGCTGAGGCTGAAGAGCAGCTGGCTTTGAGAGATGGGATCTGCACCATCTGTTTAGCATGATCTCCATCCAGCTCACTTCTCCCCTTATGTAACGGTCCTCATGTCTGTGGGTGTTCCGACAAGAGAACTTTAATTGTCTAGGCTTCTGTTTAACCAAGGAGACAAAACCTCGGACAAGAAAATATGATGATCTGTGTCTTAGTTTGGCTTCCTTCAAAGGCACCTTGAGACCAAGCTTCAAGTGTAAGTAATTTGTTTGGGTGATAAATCCAATCAACACTGGCAATGGAGAAGCAGGCTGAGGAGAGAAGGCCAAGAATACAGGCTGCATCATGAAGCCAGTCACTTCCATGGTCACCTGAAACTTAATCCTTCTGGAGAATTCTGAGGTGTCCATAAAGAATGGCCCTTGGAGCTCCTCCAACAAAGGGCCAAAGAGCTAGAAGGCTTGTTTGCCTCTTTTGTCAGTGATTAGTTGATGCCCAGAAGCAGCAAATCTCAGCATTTGTTTCCAGTCTGCCATGCCTAGGGGCAGATAAAATAAAACTCTCAGGCAGAAAAGCAGGTGGCAAAAATTGGAAATTGGTATAAGTGTACCATAAGCAGGGTGCCAACAGCATTGGCCGCACCATGCTCCTGAAGCTATCTCTGAGTGTTGGGTGCAGGGATGGCTTTATCTCATTAAATAGTAAAGTGGTCCTTAATATTTGTCAGCCAGTATCATAAAATTTCTCTCTCTGGTGAGAATCACTTATTCTTTTTTAAATTATTTATTTGCAAGCAGAGAGAGAAGAGAGACAGAGAGAGAGAATGGGTGTGCCAGGGCCTCTAGTTGTTGAAAATGAACTCCAGATGCGTGCACCAGTTTCTGCATCTGGCTTTATGTGGGTACTGGGGAATCAAACCTGGGTTGTTAGGCTATTCAGGCAACTGCCTTGACTGTTGAGCCATCTCTCCAGCCCCAGAATCATTCTTTTAACCAATTCCAAATATATTTCAAATTCTTCACTTCCTCTTTTTCATTTTCATCCCCTGGGTTAAAGATTGCATTCAATAAAGTACTCAATACAAGAAAGTTATGAAGATATGAAAAGTGACTTTTGAAAATGACAATATTGGTTCCTTTATTCCAATTTTTTTTCATTCCAAATAAAGGACATTGAACCCTTTCCACAATTAGCCTCTCATAAGAATCCAGATGTGGGCTGGAGAGTTGGCTCAGCGGTTAAGGCACTTGCCTCCAGTGCCTAAGGCCCCGGGTTCAATTCCCCAGGACCCACATAAGCCAGACCCACAAGGTGGTGGCCCTGGTGCACTCTCTCTCTCTCTCTCTCTCTCTCTCTCTCTCTCTCTCTCTCTCTCTCTCTCTCATTCTCTCTCATCTCTCTGCTTGAAAATGAATCAATAAAAAAATAAATGAGAATCCAGATGTGAGCAGGCCACATTCACCTTCTGATTGCTAAAACGGTGAGTCATGTGAGATTTACATGTGCTCACACATAAGCCCAATATATGTGGAAATTGTAGTTACCCTGAGGTTTCCTTTGGTGAGAACTTTTCCCAATATCAAAATATCATGCCATGCTGGTAGTGATTGTATTAGTTAATTTTCTCATCATGAAAATGGTCAAAAACCTGCCAAGAAACAGTTTAAGAGAAGAAGGACTTCTTTTGGCTTACACTGTAAGAAAGGATGCAGCCCGCCATGGAGAGAAGGTGTGGCGGCAGAGGGTGACATGGCTGGTCACATTGCATCCAGAGTCAGGAAGCAGAGAGCAGGTGAAGTAAGGCTGGGCTATCAAACCTCAAGTCCTTTCCTGGTGACTCACTTCCTCGGTGCCACCAGTTGAGGCCCATATGTTGAAACATGTAAGCCTCTGGGGGACATATCACATTCAAATTGTAAGTGTCCAACTCAGGATGGTAGCACTGGAGAGAACTTCTACTTTCTTCTTTCAGGAGGCCCCTGGACAATTGGATAATGTCCAAGCTTGTTGGGGAAGGCTTTCCCCATTCCCCTAGCTACCTGCATGCCATTTTCCTGAAAGCATCTTCATTGATACGCATCCTCATAGATGCAGTAAGTATGCTTTGATAATTCTGTAAGCATCCATCAACCAGGCAAGCTGAAACCCAAAATTAACCATCATAGCAGTGTCTCAGAAGGCATTTGTTTTAGGTCCAGTTTTTTTTTTTCCTGAGCACATAGCAAACTATTAATAATGATAAACCAGGCTGGACACAATGTTTCCTCAACTCCTAGGTAACCACCATGATGAGTACTGACTGAAGGCTTAGGAAGCATTTTACCAAATTGTGTTTTTCTAAGGGGAAGCTTTCCTAGTGTGATTCAAGTGTATTTAGATTCAAATAGCACAAAACTGTACTCAACACACAATGGTCACTTTTATTTAAATTCAATCACTCAAAAGGAACTGTGAAAAGTCAATCTGCATTGATGACATTGTCTTTTATTATTTTGTATAATGGCTCAAGAAGAATGTGCACATTCAAAAAAGGACTAAATGAAACAACTATACATGAACTCTCAAGTGGGCTTAGAAGATGTGAATACCATGAAGGAATGCATTGAAATTACTTTTGTTAGTCAGGTTTACATCACTATAACTAAATCCCAGGAATAATTACCTTATCAAGAGAAAAAGTTTAGAGTCCACGATCAATTGGTCTCATTACTTTTGGGCCTGTGACAAGGCAGAACATCAGGGAAGGAACATATATATGGTGGAGCGGAACCACAGACCTCATGGCTCTTAGCAAAAGCAAGTGAAGAGAAGACAATGACCCAAAGTGTTTCCATAATGACTTCAGCATAATGGCGTTTGTGGGGGGTACTGTTGGTAATCTAAACTACGGTATTCCTGGACAATTTTTTTTTCAAATGCCAACTCTCCCTCTAGCTTGCTACTTGATTCAGGAGTACTGGTTTCATAGTTTGCTAAGTAACAACATCTGGAATCAAAGTGCTATGCACATACTTAAAATGTGCTGCATAAGGTCTTCAATCTTCTCATCTCTGGGTGGAAGGGCCTGCACTTGGCAAAAGGTATGCCTGGGGTTATCATTCACTGATGAGAGACACAAAGATGAAAGTTTCCATAGAGGGCAAGGCCCTTTTTCACAAACCATACAGGTTGACCACAGGCCCACAGAAAGTTCCACTCAGTCAACCCCTACCACAAATGATTGGACCTAGTATAAGGTGACAGGAGAGCTATCTCTAGAGTTAAGGTCAATGCTATCCCTCACACTGACTACTATTTATGTTGGCAGTGTGCTTACATCAGGATATTGCTAACTAAATCACTATGAGCCCCATAAGTCTCTGTTACCATGAAAATATACTCATTGTAAGAGAGAATGCATTATCCCATCATTGCTATTAGATTGGCCTTTTTATATACATGGTATTCAATATACTATAGATACCACTTATGACAACTCATTTGATGAAGGCAGCAATCATTAAAACTAGCTCAGCTAGCATCGCCTGGTAAGAGGGGCCATGAATAGAATGGGAGGAAGCCTAGCCCCATGAAGAATCAATCAGACCTACAGCTCCCCTTCCCACACTGAGCTGTTGATCAAAGAGACCCATGAGGTCCCAAAAACAAGACAGGCTCTGTCAAAGCTCTTGAATACCTGTCCCAGGCCTAAGGTAAGACCTTGTTGCTGAAGAAATCACAGAGTGTCATCAAACAACACCAGGAGACCCTGATAGATCCAGAAAGGTAACCAGCTCCCAGGTGGTAGCATGTGTAGTGCCAGTAGGTGCTACATAAGCTGCCAGGGGAAATTGGTCAATGATATTTGGAGAAAGCAGAGACCACTGATATAAAATGCAGACTATTGTCACAATAATGCTGAACATACTGCTTTATAGGAGAGATCAGTCAAGAAGAGATCACCTGTGCAATAGTGGTGCCAAAACCTAGGTGGTAATCAACGGCTTTCAAATTGGCCAAGAGATCCACTCAGTGACAAGGAACCGTTATCTGTAATTAGGATTCAGAGCAAAATCCTATGGGAACCAAAAACTTGGGATCCAAGGGAAAATTCCCACTACCAGTGAACTACAGAGAGGCTACTCCCTATAGAATCTTGTCAAATTAGCAATGTGTCTCATTTAACCTATACTGATCTCACTCTCCAATGGAGATTCTGTTTGTATTTTTCAGAAGGCAGGGAGAGAGCCGTGGTCATTCCAATTCCACCAACAAGCCACA